>JAXGGA010024217.1:0-12392 GCA_038373865.1 Uloborus plumipes
AACAGTAACAATAAGAGTAATCATAAAAGAAAATGACTAAAGAGAAAGCTTCTCAAACTGTTAATGAAGGCACAAAACACGGGTTTTTTTGTGAAAACTGGCATTTTTACAGAAAAAACGCCGACGTAGATGAACTCGATAACCAAAACTCCATCTAAATACCAAGTTTTATCAAAATCGTTAGAGAGTTTTCGAGATCCGAAATATAAATAAATAAATAAATAAATTAAATATATATATATATTGATATCGATTATATTTCATATATATACTAGTTACGATATTATATATATTATATATATATATATACAACGAATTGCTCGTTTAAAGGTATTAGACAAAAGCTTTTAACCTTTTAACTGTCATGACCGAGATAATCTCGGGCACAACACTGGTGTTCGAAAATGTTACGCCCGAGTATTACTCGGAGTAATTTTTTTTTCTTTTTTTTTTTTTTTTTTTTTGAGTGCACCGTATTGTTATACCTGAATATATATCGGGAGACGTTTATTTCGGCTTCATCTCTTTGTCAAACCCGACTGTTTCTCGGGTTTGTGCTTGGAAAAGTGTTTCCAGTAATACCACACAAGACTGAATTACTACTCACTTTTATTTATTTAATTTTTTTTCTTCGTTTATTTATTTTTTGGAAAATATTTTTTTTTTTTCATTTTTAGAAAATAATGCTCCACTAGAAGCGAACTTTACAACTGCCATGTTGAGTGGCAGCCGCCTCAAGCAAATATGCAGTGGCTACAAAACTTTAAATATTTTACCCATGTGCTTCAAAATATCAATTTTTAACTTCTAAGTATATTTTAACTAAACATTCGATTTTTGCAATAAAAAAAATTGACAATTTGTGCACCCAAATCATCAAAATAACTTGACAGTTAAAGGGTTAACACGATAAGCTTTGATTATTTAATACGAAATTAAATTTCTTACTTTGCGCAGCTCAAAATAAATGACATAAAATTTTACATAAAGAAAAACTACGTCTCAAGTGGCCGTTTTACTATTTATTCTACATAGTAAAATGTCATTGAAATGTTCCCCATACAAAGATTAATCAAATGCGAAGAGCAAAATTAAAATAAAAAGCTCTAATTTCAAGTTTCTTTCAGTATGACGCTTGATAATTACGTTATCGAGTTTCAATTTTCTTTCCTTTCGTTGCTAATGTTCAGTCAAATGATTACTTTCGTTGGCGAAGAAAGTAATTAAGTTAAGTCGAACTTCGCGAACGTCAAGATTATTCCCCAGAAACTTCTCTTCCAATACGGGGTAATAAATCAATACTTTAGACTTCATTCCGAGCCTTTTTCTTTTAAAATTCAATTTTAGAGATGGTTGTGTGAGTTCGACAGGCTTCTTCTTGCAGATAAACAATGGTGGCTAAAATTTTGGGCACTTTTGAACATTTTTGTTTTTAGCTATGTATGCATAAGCATACAGTGAACTCTCACTTATGCGCCGGCCCAAGGGACCTACAGAAAAAGGCGCATAAGTGAGAGAGACGCATAAGTGAACAAACCTATTTAAAAGTCTAAAATGCAACATAAGTTCTAATGAGAGTATGAATAAGAATGTTTAAAAGAAAATGGTCATATTATTACGGTTTGGCAACTACCGTAAATCAGGGTTACTTGGACCCTAGGGGGTTACTTGAGCCCACTACAATAAAATGATAAAATCTAGGTTTGGTACCTACTAGTTGCTTGCACGTAGTTCCTCGTTTCTCCACTAGGTAGAAGCCCTCTGCAGTCTCTAACGCTAGTACCAAACCCAGATTTTATCATTTTACTGTGGGCTCAAGTAGCCCTCTTCTGGGTCCAAGTAACCCTGATTTACGGTACTGTTACCTACTAAAATGATAGAAGAAGATAACAAAATTGTAATATACCTAACTCACAAACTGGTTCCTTTAAAACGATCCATAATAGATAATTGTCCCTCTCCGAACTCTATAAAAGTGAGTGACATAAAAGCGAAAGATTAAAGAGGAAAGGAAGAAACATGCTCATTTTTTAGAAAAATAAATTAATATTGTTTACATTTTACAAAAATTTCGGCGCATAAGTGAAATATTTATCTTTAGAGCGACGCATAAACGAATAAAATTAAAATTAAAATATTTTACAATGGAACTGCACGGGATTACTGAAAATCGTCGTATAATGAAAAAGGCGCATAAATGAGGCGGTGCATAAGTGAGAGTTCACTGTATGTTACGTTTCACAAAATGCACGTTCGTATGTATCAATTTAAATAAAACTTACTACGATAGTTCTGTACCTCAGAACCAGACTAAACGTAAGTCCATTTTCGTCATTTTTCAGTCGAGGGGAAAAACGATGTATTCGACAATCGTTTTTTCCCTCTACCGAAAAATGACGAAAATGGACTTACGTTAGTCTGGTTCTGAGTACAGAGTTAAAACAAAGAACAAAATTCAAATTTCTGCAAAACAAAATAAATTACAACAAATCATAAGTAATCTCAAACACAGTTAGTTTACGAAACGGTCATGTACAGTCAGAATTTCCTGCCCAATTACAAACCGTGACGGAAAAAATTATAGACAATTTTGGTACTTTTTGTTGTTTTACTACTGTTGTTTTACTGTTCTAGTGAGCTTTAACTTTATAGAAAATCTATCGTTTCACAAAATGCAAAGTCGTAAAAATCATCCCTTTAAAAAAAATTAATAATAAACTTAAAACAAAAAACAAAATGTTGATGTTTGAGTGATTTAGTGTACGAACTTTAAACGCAAACACAAACAGGTGAAAAAGTTTGTGATGTGTAACTTTTCTTGCCAATTGCTGTCCTTGAATCTTCAGACAAATAATAGTGAACAAAGCTGTAAATACATGTTTTCAAAATTTTGGTTTTCTAGGTCTTTAGAGTTAAAAAAGTTACTAAATACAAGCTTGTTTAGATTCTGTTAAAGAATATTTAGGACTTAACTCAAAACAAAACAAAAAAAAAAAACTAAGACACTTGAGCTACAAAACGTATACATACTTTTATCTCAAAGAAAAAAAAAACAGTTGCGAAGAGGTTCGTAATACCGAACTTTCCTAATCAATTACACTGTTCGACAAAAAAAAACCCTTGAAAATGCTTCTGGAATTTTGAAGGCTGATTCTTATGTAAAATGACCCCCTGAATCCGAACATGACCCCCGTTTTCCCCCATCACGTACCAATTTTTTTTAAAACGCCCCCCTTTTTTTTTCATTTTTCCTTAGTTTCAGAGCTATTATATTTTTTTGGAAGGGAAAGGAGCCTTATATTCACCCCTAAATTTTTTTGGAGGTCAAGAGAGACTCAAAGTTTAAAATCATGAGCACCGAGAAAAAATCGGGGAACTTGGGGGGGGGCGTAGCCCCCCAAAATATTTGAAAAATCACCAAAAACGATCTTTTTATTCTAGTTTCTTTAAAAACACCTTTAAAACATTTTTTTTCGGTGCAGAACCAGAGTATAGGATCCGCTCCTATGGCTCCTGGGTCAGAAAAAATTTTCACGCTGTAAATTTTTTTTTTTAAATAAAATAATGCTCTAAAAATCGCACTTTGCACTCGAGTTTTAAAGCAGGTCTTCAGCCAAAAAAAAAAACAAAATTGTGGCTGATTCTTATGTCAAATGACCCCCTATTTCCAAATATGACCTCAGTTTCCCCCCTCCACCCCCTCTTTCCAGAGAGCGCCCCCCCCCAATTCAGAGTCATTTTACTAATTCGGAGGGGAAAAGTACATTACGTAACCCGTTAACATAATTCCAAAAGGCAACAGAGGTTCAAAGTTCAAAATCATGTACATGTGTACCAAAAATATAAACTAGGGCGGTATACCCCCCCCCCCCCAAAAAAAAAACCCTTCTTTTCCTGTTTTTCTAAGAGACGTTTTAAACCTTTTTTTTTCGTGTAAAATCAGAGTATACGACTTTCTTTGATTTATATGTTTGAAATAATTTCGCTTTGTTGAAAACAAATTATAAACTAGAAAAAATATATTTTGTAAGGGTGGCTCGTTGAATATATTCAACGAGCCACCCTTAACGGGGTTACGTAACGGGTTACGTAATGTACTTTTCCCCTCCGAATTAGTAAAATGACTCTGAATTGGGGGGGGGGCGCTCTCTGGAAAGAGGGGGTGGAGGGGGGAAACTGAGGTCATATTTGGAAATAGGGGGTCATTTGACATAAGAATCAGCCTTAATTTTGTTTTTTTTTTTTTTGGCTGAAGACCTGCTTTAAAACTCGAGTGCAAAGTGCGATTTTTAGAGCATTATTTTATTTTTTTAAAAAAAATTTACAGCGTGAAAATTTTTTCTGACCCAGGAGCCATAGGAGCGGATCCTATACTCTGGTTCTGCACCGAAAAAAATGTTTTAAATATGTTTTTAAAGAAACTAGAATAAAAAGATCGTTTTTGGTGATTTTTCAAATATTTTGGGGGGCTACGCCCCCCCCAAGTTCCCCGATTTTTTCTCGGTGCTCATGATTTTAAACTTTGAGTCTCTCTTGACCACCAAAAAAATTTAGGGGTGAATATAAGGCTCCTTTCCCCTCCAAAAAAATATAATAGCTCTGAAACTAAGGAAAAATGAAAAAAAAAAGGGGGGCGTTTTAAAAAAAATTGGTACGTGATGGGGGAAAACGGGGGTCATATTCGGATTCAGGGGTCATTTTACATAAGAATCAGCCTTCAAAATGCCAGAAGCATTTTCAAGGTTTTTTTTTGTCGAACAGTGTTATTGGTCTTTCATCTTTCAGACAAACAGTGGCCATAATTACGATACATTTTTGGAAACTTTTACTTTTAAACTTTGTATGCTTATAGAAAATGCTGCATTTCGCCAAATGTAAATTCAGATACAGATTGATTCATAAAAAATTAGCAGAACTAAAAGTTGAAGTACACATCAGAACATTTATTTACTTATTCATTGAGTCATTCATTTATTACTAAATTCTTAAGCATTCATTTATTTAATCAGTGATTTGTTCATTCATCATTCACAAATTTATTCACTCATACATTTGATCATAAATTAATTCTTTTTTTTTTATCACTTTTTTCGAAGTAAAATATTTTTAAAACAAAAATATAAAACAATTCATTCCAGCAATATTTTGATTTTTGTTTTGCCTCATGTATGATTCAAAGTGATAGCTTAAACTTTTATTAGAAGGTACAAATTTATTGCCAAAAAGTAAAAGTTGTATTTCGATACAAGTTCTCCCATAAAATACATCGTTCTCTCTTTGTTGCTCTGTAATTTGCAACTTAAATACTGTTTGTTTTTCTTTTTCTTTTTTTTTTTTTTTGAAAAAAATATAATTCGGTTTATCTTACATTTAACTATTATGCAAAATGGAGCAGAATTTTTAACTTGTTCACACAATAAAATTAAAATCTCTTCGTGGAAGTAATGAAATAGAATATGATTTAGTATACCCATTGTGCAGCAAGAAATAGTCTCTACTGTAATTTTTGTATACCCCTCACGAGTAACTGAATGCTATCGAATTCGAAACAACTGTTTTAAAATAAGAATAAAAAAAATCATGGCACAAATTTCAGTAATACATTTATTTCACAGAATTAATCATTTTAGATGTACTAACAACAAGTCCATTTAAATAATTTCGGCGATGTTTTTTTAAATCCCAGACCACTTTCATTTAAACAAAATTGCGAAAAATACTAATTTCAATCCAGATGAAATAGCTTTGATGATTGGAGAAAACGCTTGTGTAGTTAATTTAATCAAAACAGTTACATGGTTTGTATTGTTTTCACGTGAAAAAAAAAAAAAAGAAAAAACAATATAATTCAAAAACTATGCTGAAAGATTTTTTTCATTAAATTTTTGCATCATTTAGCAATGACTTCAGTTGCAAGTACAGATGCAGAGATTGAGCCATTATTTTATGGTTGTAAAAAACAAAGATTGACCAAAATTACTACTTTGCCTTAGAAAAGAAATGTTGCCAATTTTCATTATTATTTCGCAACAATAATTTTCCTGTTGGGGAAACAATCTTGCAGATCTTAATGTTTATGGCTTGAACTTAATGTAGCGAAATTAGCCAATGATCAATCACGCTGATTTCAGTTAGGGGTTGTGCAAGAAACATGATGCACTTGAAATACATTAGTTTGATGAGATGTACTTGGGGCGTTAGGTAATATCTTAGTGAGCACTGAAGCTAATGCCCATTACTGAAGTGCAGCTTTTCCATGTTTTTTCCCTCTACGATGGTATTATTACTGTTATCAGGCCCTAAAAGATATTTATTTTTTAAATTTGATACCGAATAGTACAAAACACTACTTAAATATTTTTTAACTTGCTTTCCATAAAACACTAACCTGGCTTTAGCACTTATTTTTTATACAGGGTGTCCACTCCAATCGTGGACCAATAGCTAATTTCTAAACCGTTAGAGATAAGCATATAGTTTATTTAGGAAAAAATCTCCAAATTACGAAAGGAATTTTGGGTCTATTCAATGTTTTTCAAAAAAAATCAAATTTTGAAAGAATTACGAAATTTAAATTTTTATACAGCCCCCCAGTCCTATCAATCATATTTAGTAAAACATTCTTGACACTATAACGTTTAAAACTTAAAAAAAATCACTCTTCTACCACAAAAATTGACCGAGTTATGACGTTTTGAAAAATCAAGATTTTGCATTATTTCATGACGTCATCGAGGGAGCGATCTCTCGATGACGTCATAAAACAATGCAAAGTCTTGATTTTTCAAAACGTCATAACTCTGTCAATTTTTGTGGTGGAAGAGTGATTTTTTTTTAGTTTTCACGTTACAGTGTCAAGAATGTTTTACTAAACATGATTGATAGGACTGGGGGGGCTGTATAAAAATTTAAATTTCGTAACTCTTTCAAAATTTCATTTTTTGAAAAACATTGAATAGACCCAAAATTCCTTTCATAATTTGGAGATTTTTTCCTAAATAAACTATATGCTTTTCTCTAACGGTTTAAAAATTAGCTATTGGTCCACGATTGGAGTGGACACCCTGTATATATCTTTCGTATAAACGTATAATGTGATGCAAATGTAATAGAAAAGAGGAAAAGCGGAAAGATATAAATTTCTGAGTTTCGTTGGGCATATTTTTGAAAATTTAAGCAGAAAAAGAAATAATATTGCATACTTTTTAAATTAAAACACATAATATAAGTCTTATGTGTTTTAATTCCAGAAGAGCATAAATTTAGTTTCTCTCTTTCTCTTTCTCACATTGGATTGCCATTATTATAAAAAAAAAGAAAGAAAGAAATGAAAAAAAACAGGAATCATTTGAGAAAACTATAATTCTCAAGTAGAGTCTTGCACTAGAGGTAGGATCCGGCTAGTGGACACTAATTGTATCAAAAACTACCATGGGGTTCCAGACAATTAAAAAGACGATTTCGTGGCTTAAAATAAGGTGCTTTAACCCATTGATACCCAGTAGCCTAAAAACGGGACGCTTGTTAGTTACTGCATACAAAAATCTGTAATGAGTATATCATTTTACTAAAGCTGTTTTTTACAAGTTAAACAGTCCTTCTTCTTGAGAAAACCAGTTAGAGCCACTATTTGGACATCAGAGTTTATTTATTGACACCTATTTTCAGACAAATCAGTCAACCAACGATCCAGCATGGGTAGCCACAGAAAATAAGTTTTTTTTTTTGCGAACTTATTTTTTATAAAATTAAACTATTTAAAAATGATTTGCTTAAAATTGATCAGAGATGCCTTCCGTAATGTTACTTTGCAAAAGTAAAGTCAAGTAAGGTCGTATTTTTCTCACATATCTGCAAAATATCCCATAAACAGGACTTACTTCATAATTTGGGAATTGGGCATTAATATAGGCATTAATATAGGCATTGGAAATAACTTCATAAATATGGCAATGGCGAACTATTTTAAGCCTAAAATGTATGTAAACCATTCCAAGTAAGAGTTTTAAGCAGATAAAAATTGAAAAAAACTGCTAAAAAAACTTGGGTATAAATGGGTTAATCATACAAAATATTTATCGTCCTGTGACTTTCCCTGCTGATAAAAATCTCATTAAAAAACCTAGCAAAGTACGTGTCCAGGAAAAACACTATAATCGTGTTTGTCATAAATCTTGGAAAAATACTATCCCGGATTAAATAAAATGTGCACTGGTCCAAGACGTAGAGCGGTCGCACACCTATCTCAATTCATGAGTGTGAAAACCATCAATTAATTTCATAACGTCACAATTCTATAGGTTTTTCTGTCACACTCTGATTTATTTTTCTTTTTACATGTTTTCTGCTGTAATTGATCATAATCTGCCATTAAAAATAATTGACTAAATGAGTTAGTACGCATTTGGAAAAACTTCATGGTATAAAATGAACTCGAGAACAACGTATATAATGCATGATTTCAAAAAAAGAAGTCGTAAGAAAAGTGATCACAATAAAAAGCAATAACTTAATTTCCTATGAAACAATTTTTGAGACATCCATTTTTTTGAAATGGATGTGAACAGACGGTTTTTATGTTTTAATTTCAAGCGGTACATTTTGTAACTTATTACAATGTTCCAGTCTAATAATAATGCTCTATGTTCTGAGATCGAGAATAAAAATATTGCAAAATGTCATTAATTTAAAATATAACTGCCATAATTCAACACGAAAGCATGTTAAAAATTTCTCATTTGACAAAAAAAAAAACGTATGTAATCATTTGCTTTTCCTCATTGCAATACAAGAAATAAATCAAGAAAACTGAAAATTAAAATTTGTTCATGCCTTAATTTTAATAAAGTGAACGAAGTAGGTAGCATTTTTCACACAATCAAAGAAGCCTTTTGAATTCTGTTGATTCGAAAAATATTTGTTTAAGTACACCATTTTAGAAAAACTTCATAATCAGAACTATATTTTTTAAAAAAAAGTTCAGTACAAATTTTTAAAAAGAAACATCTTATTTACTTTATCCTTAGGTTTGATAGCTTAATAAATAATTGTTGAAACCAACGGAGCCTCTTAACACACATCAAACGAATAAAATTTAATTACGAACGACGAGTTTCTTTTCTTTTATTCAATTGAATTTGGTAAGACAATCCCATTTATCTTTTTGTAATTCTGAGCTATCTTCTTACGATCGGAGAAAAAATGAAATTTTGACTTAATTCGATAAATTAGGAGTGAATGTAATCCGCACACATCATTAACTATACAGCTGACTTACAGTACACTATAAAATTAAAAAACTGTAAGATTTAGAAAATTAAATGTAATATAGCTAAGTTTTTTATATTCTGAGATATTGTCTCAGAAAATTTCTTTGAAAAATATTTTTCAGAAAATAAATGTGTTTAGTTACTGTATATCTTAAAAAAACTCTCTTTTTATAGATAATTTGTTATGACTGAAAACATAACATGTTTCAGTCATAACTGAATATATAAAACTACCGTATTATATATAAAACTATATATAAATATAATATATAAAACTACCGTATATGTACCAGTTGGTAAGTTGACACATGTGTGTAACTCCAAAGGTTTTCCATACGTTTATATAAAATGTTGCTTTTGTTTCTACGATGGTTGGTTGTGTCTAGAATTTGGCTCTAAGTTTTTCTAAGAAGTTCCAGGAAGCTAAAGTCTAAGACATGGGATAAATGTCTTGAACCTGCAACGTAGAACTCTAACAGGAAGTGTTGGAAATGTTGAATTATCTTCAAAATTAAAACCTAACCTTTTTTTAATACTACTTAAGAAGAAACTGTTAGTATAAAAATGGTACACACAGCATACTTACGCTAGAAAGACGAAACATTGTAAGAATGTAAATTTGATTTCAATATAACTATAGCGGTGGCAGAGACTTCGTTTGGAAAATTATTTCTAAAATAAGTCACTCAAATACCTCTGTTACCGGTGATTATACAATATTTTACAAGACAACGAGTACGCTCAGAAATACTCAGAATAATAATAATTTCCCACAAAGCATTTTTGCAGAAGAATGGGTAAAAAAGACAATCACTAAAAAATCAATAAAAAGACTAAGCAATAATGCCCATTATAACATTTTCTACGAAGTACCGCTTTTCAGAGAAATAAACTGTACAGAACACTCTCTTGAAACAACAAAGTACTACCGTTAGCCAGGAAAACTAGCAGATAAAAAAGGGGAATTATACTAGGGTTTTTTTTTTTTCAACCTCCGTTAGGCTGTAAAAAATAAACGGATTCAAATAAAAAAAGTATTTTATCATCCAAAGTAAGGTACAATACGCCACAATTATCTACATAATCAGCTTGACGATTGAAGCATTTGTTATATTTGTGAACAAGCTTTATAATAGCCTCCTCTTCAAATGTTGCCGCCAATGATTGCAAGCGAGTTGTGACGGTGTCTTTGGGTTCGACGCCACTTTGGAAGCACGATGTCCCCAAACAGGGCTCTTCCTAAACAGGGGTGACGGGCAGTGATATGTCCCCAAGCAGGGGGGCATGACAATGCCCGTCATCATAGCGCTCGTGTAACCCAACGGTTAATTCAGCAATTTCAATGGGACATGTTTGAACACCCACCAAAAAGTTCCGACCGAGCACCAAGTGATTTTCATCTGTTCCCTGAGCTGAAGAAGGGACTTGGAGACCGCTGCTTGGGGTCTGGAAAGGCAACTCGCTTCTAAAGTGGCGTGGAACCCAAAGACACTGTCACAACTCGCTTCCAATCATTGGCGGGAACATTTGACGAAGAGTCTATTATAAATCTTGTTCACAGATATAAGAAATGCTTCAATCGTCAAGCTGATTATGTAGAGAACAGTAGAGCACTTTTTGATAATAAAATATTTTTTTTTATTTGAATCCGTTTATTTTTTATAGCCTAAAGGAAGTTGGAAAAAAAACAACCCTCGTAGTACTCGAAGTTATAAGGTTACTTGAATTATGTTTGCCACATTTTATGCGTTACTGCCAGTTAATAGTATCTGCACTTACTCTTCCTTTCGAAGCATTTTCGTTTGAATGTCGCAATCTTACTTTTGAACCTTTTTATTTCTGGCAAAGAAAGTCTTACTAAATTCTAAAGACTTTAAAACATAAAAAAACGAAGCCTCGCAAAGAAAAACTCAGCATTAGCTATTAAAAACATAATACTTTGAAAAATGTATTATACATTTCAATAATGAAAGGAAAGGTGAAAAAACTGCGAGTCACCGTTTTTCTTTCCATAAGCCCCCAATCAGTTAACTATACACTTTTCTTTCATCGTTGTTAAACGACGGAAAACTAATCGGGTAACTAATGAATTTTAATACAATCTAATTATGAATATGTGTTCTTTTTACAAAAAGGCGGGAACAGTTTGGAAAAAAAAACGGAGTCATTTATTTTCATCCACTGCACTGAAAAGATATTTTTTAACTGTCCGACAAGAAAAATTTTTGAGAAAAACTTTTTTTCACACTAGAAGAACAATGGATTGGTTTTTAATTTAATCAAACTATATAATAGAAAAGTAGTTTTATATTATACTAGCAGTACCCGCACGGCGATGCCCGTGCAACAAATGTAAAAAAAGTTACTAAATAAAGTTTAATTCACTCGAACCCTCTAAAGTAAAATTATTATATTTGATTCAAATGTGCTCCCCAACCTTTTGAATTCCACTAAAAGCCATATTAAAGTTTAAATCAATTCGCCAAATAAACGTTTCAATGGAACTTTTGAGATAACTGTAGTGGCAAGATTTTCAAAAACTCTCAACGAACACAGCAATTTTGCCCTTGAAGTTTAACATAATCCACCGATTTAACCGTAATTTCAATGTAAAATTGGTCGCCAAATTTAAATTTATTAACATAGGGAACCGATTGTGTCAGGTAGCTCAGCCTCAACCATTCTTCCATGATTTTAATGTGAACATTAAAAGGCAAGAAATATAATGTCTTTCGCACCATCTCTTTGAAGTGATTACAATCTATAACAGTAACCCTCAAATAAGCAAGATTTCCCTGGCTGGGAGATTTGGTAAATTTCCAGATTGTTGCCAAACTTTACGACGCCAAATACGAAGAGTAACTTCATAGCGGTGTTACCGAAAATGTCAGAATGGAACTATTAAAAATTCAGGTTTGGCGACATTATATACATGTTTTAAACATGCAATAAAATACTTTTTAGACTGCAAACAACTACTGTTCCTTCACAGAGCGTTTTCTTTTTCTTTAATTTGGAGAAAGAAGTGTTTCACTGGCTGGGAGGTTTGGTAAATATCCCTATTGTTGCCAAACTTTACCACGCCAAATACGAAGAGTAGCTGATAGCCATCGCTAATTTTTT
>JAXGGA010024218.1:0-12392 GCA_038373865.1 Uloborus plumipes
GGGTGCTAGGGTTCTTTGATGATTTCCAAATATCTTTTTCGTCATCGAACATGAGTATCATTGAAAGACAGCTTCAAATAGCTATCAATAAAGTCTCTCAATGGGCGGAGGAGAATGGTTTTTCCTTCTCCCCCCAAAAAACTTTCTGCATTCATTTCTGCCGTAAAAGAGGTCTTCATCCTGATCCGGACCTTCTTATTAGCAACCAACCAATATCTGTAAAAACTGAAGGAAAATTTCTTGGAATCATACTCGACAATAAACTTAAATTTTTGCCACACCTACGAGAGTTAAGAAAAAAATGCTCATTGAAACTGAATATTCTTAAAGTCTTAGCAAACACTTCTTGGGGTGCCGATACAGAGTCCATGCTAAGAATTTACAGGGCTCTGATACGTTCAAAAATTGATTATGGTTGTCAAATCTATGGCTCTGCAGCTAAAAGTTATTTAAAGATCCTCGCTCCAATACATAATCTCGCAATGCGCATCTGCACAGGGGCATTCAGAACCTCGCCTATTCAAAGCTTACATATCTTAGCTCATGAACCTTCTCTGCACTATAGACGTCTAAAGCTTTCACTAGATTTTTATTTTAAAATTAAGCCAAACCAAAACCATCCTTTGCATTTACATATCTTCTATCCATCATATACTGACTTATTTTTGCGCCGTCCTTCGGTCACCCCAACATTTGGGATTCGAATGCGACAGGCGATCAGCAACCTGCAGCTTTCTGATTTTGATGTACCCGATAAAGCAGAACTTATTGAACCTTGGAACAAAAGTAACATTACTTTTATTTATGATTTCTGTAATTTTCAAAAAGATACTACTGCAGACTTGGTATACCAACAAATCTACTCTGAAGTAAAACAAAAATATTCCTCATATAAAGAAATCTTTACTGACGGGTCTAAATCAAATAATCGCGTTGGCTTCGCGGCAGTAATTGACGGTAAAGATACTACTGCAAATACTGCCGCGTAATTATTAATCATATGGAGTTAGTTTTTAGAAGGGTTATAGGTAACAGTTCATTCTATTACTCTAATCTGAAATAACGTGAAAATTTACCATTTAGTGACCAGGCTGTTCTAGAAACTGCAAATCGCGGCTCTTTACCCTCACCTACCCTGTGCATCGAAGTCTAACGCTTTCAAAAATACAGGTCTTGTAAAAGTTCAACGAGGACAGTCTATAGGGTAGGTGGGGGCAAAGACCTGCACGGGGCAAAGCCCTGCATCGACTTTTTGAATAGACCGCCTTAGATTTGAGAACCGGCCGCCAGGGTGCAGTTGAGGAATTGCAACAGGTGTCCACCGATAAAAGCTGTAGCGTCTGAGAAGGCAACGTGAGGACTAAATGAGGTGAGTTCGTAAAATTCTTTGTTTAAAAATCAGCCAAAAAACTAAGTAGTGCTCACTAGTGACAAAATGTACCCAAAATAAAAATATATCCATTGACAGTCGCAATAGATAAATGCTAGATTCTATCCTTTTAGGGCGCCAGCTAATCGAACTCTAGTTAATGTCTCGTGAGCAATCACTAATAGCAAAGATCTGCCAAAGTCATCGCAAGCCAAAACAGTAAAAACTAATATGCATGCTGAGATATCTATGAAAGGGAAGTCTACGAATAAATTTTTCTAGTGGAAAGCTTCAAGAAAATCGTAAAACTAATGGCCGGTGAACATTCTAAATAGAATAGGAAAAACATCCAAACATTCGAAAATTAATGTTACATAATAAAGATGTTAATGTGGTCCTATTCCCCGTAGAATGACTCTTCTATGGAATGAATTGAATTTTCTGGGGAAATGTTAAAAGACCACGATCTTTGAATAATCGGCAACAGATAATTTTCAACAAGCTCACAAAAGATAAGACAGATCTAAAAGACGAGAAGGCATTTAAAACTTATTTTGGAAAAATTTCGCTTTGCAAAATTTCGCAGAAAATTTAACACCAGAAATTTTAGTCAATTGTAGCAAAGACAAAAACAACGTTTTTTAAACTAAACTTTAAGTGCTAATGTTTTCTGGGCTGTATCAAAAATAAGCAAAGTCTAAACAAATGCAAAACGGCGAAATCAAGAGCAGAAAGACAATTTTAAGTAAAATAAGGAATGACTAGTCTTAAAATTTTACAAGATTAACTCAAGATGTCAATACAAGTATAGTTGAAGGTTATGGAAAGATTTCCTGTTGTGGGTCCCTATGAAAATGGGATAAACGAAACACCATAATCAATAAATTCCAAAAGATAGAATCTGAAATTTAGCATCGGTAGAAAACTTGAATTTGCTATTCGCATTTACTTTGCTTCTACATATTTGTTTAATCAGGTAGACGAGTTTGCGAAGATTTTTATTTTGCATTAGTTAACTTCCAAAAAGATCGCTACTGATGTAGTAACTACATTTCGCCGCTCATGTTAATTAGAAATCATTCGCGTTTCTCTGTAGGTAATTTACCCCGCATTTATCGTGTATTGATATTTTCATTGTCTTGTTACTGTAAAGAGGACAAGGAATAATTACATTTCTTCAAACTAAGCGCAAATAAATTTAGCTAATGTTCATTTTGCTGCATAAGCAAAAATGTGTCCATTTTGGGTAGTTACAGACTGCGCTCTAAAAAAATGTAAAGCAGAGAAAATTGGCCAGACTCTCTCTGCTTCACTTCTATTTTATCCGAAAGGAGCGGCCAACACCTCTCGGATCACAAGACTTTCTTAATATTTGTTAGTAAAAAATAAATGGCACAGCAAGCAGTCTTCTTCTATGAAGGTGAGAAAAACAAACTACTACGATAATTTCTAATGTTCAATAGAATTTCGGTGCTTAGCTAAGCTTATATGAAATTGAATTATCGTAATTCAATAATGTATTATAAATATTTACAACTAATAGAAACAGGGATGAAAATCTTCCGCGGATCCGCGATTTTCCGCTTTTTGTATTTTTTCTTTCTTTCCGCGATCAAAAAATTAATTTTGCATCAAGTTTAGAAAAAAATAAAAATACTCATCATTAAAATGAAGCTTAAAATAAGTTGATTTAAAATAGTAGAGGTTGAAATTATTTCCATCTTCCAAAATAATGGAAATGTTTTTAAGATGCAGCAGGATTGAAATCTCAAGGATGACCTGCAATTATCGGCGAACTATGTACTCTATTTTGGCATGCTGCCAAAAACATCAGCTTCCTTTGTAGGAGGTAAAAATTAAGAACGTTCAGCCAAAATATTCGAGATCTTTGTCAAAAAAATGTGAAAAATATTTTGATCTTTAAAATTTATCAAAAGAACTAAAGACCAATCATTATTAATTAGAGAATTTATTTCTTGAGATATACTTGTCTAATTCATAAAAAATTGCAACCGCCTCCTTTTTTTATTCTACATTGTTGTGAATGTCGTAAAAATAAATAGTGAATGAGCAATTAAGAGCTTTTAAAAATATTTACTTTCGATTTCAGGGCGCAAATAAAAAGGAAATCTTGCATGACTAATTTCATAGAATATGGGGGGGAAAATGTATCCAAATTTTAAGCCGCATAATTTTTCCTCTTTTTTGACTTTGAGCTGTTTTCATCCTTGTAGAAAACAAGTGAAATTTTCAAACAGCTTCCATGCAAAGCTATATCTCAAATTAATGGTCATGACATATTATTCGAGATAATCTAAACAGACTGTAATAGACCTACTATATGGATTGCTAAGGTTTGTTGACGAAATTTGACAAATTCTGTCTTTTATCAGAGTCATAAAATAACAAGTTAAGGAAAGCAATATGTACAATTTTAGGAATGATACTTTTCTCACCAAATCGGTCTGTCCTCTCAAACTTGTAAGCTTAACGGTCCAAGAAAAAGCTGCGTTTATAACCAGGTCAGTTTCGGCAAGAAGTTTTTGACAAACGTAACTGAAGATCAGTATCTCCGCGGCTGGTGCAAAAATTTCATAGAAGAAAAAAAGATGGCACAATGTTACTGCAATGGAAATTCCTTTTCAACTAAGAGTGTCAAAACTGAGTGTCGATGAACACTTTCTAAAATGGTTGTGGGAGTATTGAAAAGTACCATTGTTAAAGTTCACATCCTGTAATAAGTCGATTTTTCAAACTGGAACAACCAGATCGACATGAAGAATTATTAATTCTGAAAATGACCTAGAACATTTTAATGTTTTTGCAAATCAAACTTGAAAGTTTAGTCCTTAAAAAATATTAGAATTTTTGTCAAACATTTTCCAGTGATACATAAACATAATGTACAAGTAAAAACCAAATGACAAATTTATTTATCAAGATATACATTATAACTATAAATTCGAACCAACACAATTAGTTGTAATGAGCTATGAAATATCTCAGAAAATTGTAATAAAGATTAAAAATAGTAATACATTTGTATTAACTCCACAGCTGGTACAAAATAAAATTTAAGCTGCATTTTTTATGTTCATTATCTAAATTTTGAAAGGCAAATAATTAAATAAAGAAAAGTTTGCATTATCATTCAAATCGTAATCACTAATGTCTCGTGATTGCAACCGAAATTAAAGCATGAACACAAACAAATCAGATATTTCTGTGACTCAAAAGGAGCTTAAACTATTAATATAATTTTTACAACAGTTTCATATCTCAAACAATAAGTATATTTAGTTCAAAACAGTGAATCACTTTTGCTTAGTAGTGTCAAATAGGGTACAAAAACCATAGAATCCAATTCTGGGCCTCAATATTTGATAGCAAAAAAAAAAAAACTATGCCGCTTATATTTTACTACTCGAAGTAATTTTTCAGGCGTCCATGCCGACTTGGAAAGTTCAGATTTTGTGCATTAGTTTTTAACAATTCAGTTTCTGTAATTAGTTTGTATTTCAATAATTGATAACTCTTATCGTTCTGGGCTAAATAATTGTGTACATCTGTGGAAATGTTTCTTCAACCCAAAAAATGGTATTAAATCATAATACTTTAGTCTTTAGTCTGAATTATCAACTTAAAAGTTTTCTTCGAATAATGTTGCATCTCAGAATAGGGACTGCAACTACAGTCAAAATTAAGCACTACAATCGTGCACAACAATTACTTTACAATTTTTAAATTACTTTACAATTACTTTACAATTTTTAAATCTTCCATGCCGACTTGGAATTTTCAGATTTTTGTAATTGATTTGTAGTTTAATTATTGATAACTCTTATCGTTCTGGGCAAAATAAGTATCTGTGGAAATGTGTGCTATCAACCCAAAAAATGTTACTAAATAATACTTTAGTATTTAAGTCTGAATTGTCAACTTGAAAGTTTTCTTTGAATCATGTTCTAGCTCAGAATAGGGACTGAAACTACGATAAAAATTAAGCACCTGCAATCGTGTACAACAATTACTTTATGACTATTCAAGATAGACTGCAGTACCCCTTAGTCAAAGATCTGCTCTGAGTACTGTAAATGTGATGGACGAGAGGGACACTTGACTACCTTTAACAGGCTATGCCCTGGGAAATCAGGAAAATGAATTAAGAGAACTTCTTCCCTTATTTAGGGTCGATACAAAGTGCACATCTGGTACCTTACGGTTGTAGGGAAATAATAAATTCGAAGTAAAGCAATCACAGCTTTAAAAAATAAGAAAGGTGAAGGCAAATACTTTAAAAGAGATGAAATTCTTGCAGGGCAATGTAGTAATCAGAATAAAAAAAAACAACCTTATTTGTTCCAAATGACACAAAAGAGAAAACAAGTTGTGATTAGAGTTCTCAAATACTTGAAAGGAAGAATGTGGCTTTGACTTGCACCACATTGCCCCGCTCTGATTCAAAACCATTACAATGTTTCCTTTGTACAAGACCGCCCCCTTAGTAATCGGAAACTTGTACTAACAAAAGGTTCTTGGGCTGCCTACATATTCAAAAAATTTCTCTCCACAATAAATGTTCAATTTATTTATGGACTCTTGCCGATGCAAACGATCTTGTAAGAAAACTAAATGTGATACAGCTAATATATAACATGTTACTGAACTTCATGTCAGTGTGCTTTAAAGACTGGGTTGCCCAATTTGGTCATCCCTTACTGAGAACTGGAAAATTTCGTACCTCACTTGAAAGATTTTTAGCATATAGAAATAAAGTTTAAAGAATTGTAAGAATTTTAAACAATATCATTATGAGATAAACTCATAAAATAAAAATTCAAATGTCTTGGGAGTGCATATCTATTAATTTCAATGCGAATATGATATGAACCGCAAAAAGCGTCATTTGTTGTGGAAAATGCAATGTTACATTGAATTCGTAACACTTTGCCAATGTCTTGTACATACTCTACAATATTACCCAAAACAACGTAGCAGGAAACAATTAAGTAGTACTAAATGCTGCATCATAAGCAAAAAACGGAAGCTTTTAAAGTCAGTGACTTTAAACTGAACTACAAAGAAGCAAAAGAATAGTTTTGTAAACTGTACTCCTACGAATATTATGGTAAATAATTCCATTCCTAATACTAAGCAGCAACTACGGACTACTGATTCAGATCGAACATTTAATTGAATGAAAAATTATTCCAAGTACGACAACCATCTTTGAACTGACTTTCAAAGGAAGCATTGCATTTTTCAGTGTAATAAAATTTTAATCTCTTAAGAAATCTGAAATTTTGGAATTCTATAGCCGAGCGAGAGCGTTGCATAATAAGAGAGCAAGTGAAATTGGTATAGAGCAGCAAAGGTTCCTTCTGCGAAGCTACGAAGCAAACGAATGAGACAAAAATAAATTGTTCAGGTTAAATCAGAAATGACGACTTTTAAATTTTAACGAGATAAGTGCAAGATTTGAATAGCAGCAAAAGAATCTATTCAGTGAAAGTATGTTTATTGTAAGCCAACATGTGTAAAAACTAATAAATTATCAGTCACATATTCCATGTAATAATTATTTGAATAAAAGTACATGTAAAGCAATACATGATTTGTAGAGAGTTTCACTAATATGAAGGGTAATACTGTCTTCAAACGATAAGAATTTAAGATATTTGAAAGAAAACGCACTTCTTAAACTATTTTTCGGGATTTTTTATTGAGCTAAGTTAGCTCCAAAATTTATAAAACTTATTTTTACTTCTTTAAAACGTTAAATTTGAAAAGAAGCATCGTATGTATTCTCTGTGCAGTTCCCCTCAAAAAAGCATTTTTTTCGGTTATTATGTAAGTTTGCATAGGGTCGAACTGCTAAGCTTTCGAGATCAGATCATAAAAGATTTTAAATATCTTAAATGATTAATTTAATTTTTCACTAAACATACCTTTCATTACTAATTGCGACATAAAACACTGCAATTTTAAAGTTTCAAGAACTCATTTGATTTTATTTGAAAATAATTACCGTAAATTTGATGGTTAAACACAACAGTTTATAATCACTTGATGAATACAAATAACATTTTACACATTTGTAGAAGACACTTCATACAGTTTCATGCAACTAGTATTACGTTAAAAATAGCAACAGAAGAGAGCTTGCATAAATCATTTACACATGAGATCTAACAAGAAATTACTTCAAAAATACTTGCCATACAAAAAGGCTAAGATTTGACATCTTTGGAATCATTTGTATGTAAATTAATGGTAGTTCTTTAGGTTTTCTCAAAGAGATCCTACAAAATATGTTCATTCAGGAATAGTCATTTTCATTACATTAAGTGTTAACAGGCTTTTTTTCAGTCAAAAATCTGCATAAAAGTTGTGTTTCACTTTAGTATCGTTGACATATATGAAAGCAAGTTAAAAATTGTAATTTTAGGTTATGGTTTAAAACTTTTTTTTCTCGGATTAAGAAAAAAAATCTATTTCTGGTTTAGTTTTTCAGATAGTTACGGACTACGCTCTAAGTAAGATGTAAAGCAGAGAAAATTGGCCAGATTCTCTCTGGTTCACATCAAGGGTCACCCGATAGGCGCGGCCAACACCTAACGGATCACCTTAGATTTTTCATTCATATTTGTTCCAGACAAACTTTTCTGTTAAAATTTACGGGCATAGCATTAGGGTGGATCGAAAAAATTATTTTTTGGAATTTCAAATCGGCCCGGGTGAGAAAAGTTGTCCACTAGGACCAAACAATTACCTGTGAAATTTGAAGTTGATCAGATAATATCTTCAGGGTCCGCAAGGAGGTCCAAGTTCATAAATTAAGCCCAAAAATGCATTTTTTCTACTTAACAAATACATTAATTTTTATTAATTCTTTTAATGGGTCAGGGTGAAAAAAGGTACCCAATGCGGTGAAATAGTATGATATATGATCACATCACAGTCAGATAAAATCTTCATGCTCTACATAATGGTCGAAATTTGCATATTTTTCCCAAAAATAGTGATTTTTCATCATAAATGAAAAAATTTACTTTCTCTTTTAAAATCGACCACGGACAGAAAAATTGTTTCATACGATTAAAACAAGTCATAAACGCCACAAAAAGCAACTGATCCTGTGATTCGCTATCTACCAATCTCAATTCATTTTAGCAAACAAAATTATGTACTTCGAAGAACGAAAAATCAATCAACATGAAAAATAATACTCAAAACATTGACAAATGGCACTCCTGCAGATGTTTTATTATTTTAAATTTATTAAAATACTCTGGAGTCCAATCATAATTCGAATGAGCCATATGCGGTTCACAAACTGCAGGTTTCCAAGCTCAGCTCCACGGTACAGTTCAAAGTTGAACTCCGTGGATTTCTAACTGTTGGAAATCATTATGTTTATGCTTCTGATATTGTCAGAGTAACGTCTTTTTACACCATTTCATGCCAGATGTTGATATTTTACGAGTGCGAGAATGTCAGATTTTGTTTCAATACTTGGAGAATCCATTCTCATTCTAGTAGAAGTCTCCTCAGTCAATTACTTTATACGCTATGAAATAGTAATATCTTTCCCAATGACGAGAAAATATAACTTTACATCCTCTGGGTAGGTGCTGCAATCTGAATGTTACTTCATTCACTCTGTAACTTGGTTGTACTAAATTTCAAAACATGTCACTGAAATTGAAGCACAAATCAGCCAGCTGTGCCACTTGGTAATTTATAAGAAACAAACGCCCTGTTTATGTCCCTCAATTCTTCGGTACTCATCACAAAATTAAAACAAAACGAGAGCTATAAAGGAGCGAATTCGGGAAAAGTCAAACGATGAACTTTTTTTTCTCCAATATATCATCTTGGCCATGTGGTTATTTCATTTGAGAACTGTCGCGCTGTGGGGCATTTAGACCCCACACTTCGTGATATACACAACCGAAGTTTCTGAGGAATGAGGAACTCCCATATGGTTGGATCTCATTTGTAGCTAAAAACATATTAACACCCCAGTTTACGTCAAAATACCATGTCCTGCTTACTAAAATTTGAGATTCTCAGTCTTAGACTAGAGTTAGAGATTATTTACCAAATAATTTCTGAGATAAAGAACTAAATGTTCGATATTCTGACATTCTCGCACTCGTAAAATATCAACACCTGGCATGAAATGGTGTAAAAAGACGTTACTCTGACAATATCAGAAGCACAGACATAATGATTTCCAACAGTTAGAAATCCACGGAGTTCAACTTTGAAATGTACCGTGGAGCTGAGCTTGGAAACTGCGTAGTTTGTGAACCGCATATGGCTCATTCGAATTATAATTGGACTCTACAGTATTTAATAAATTTAAAATAATAAAAAATCTCTGCAAGAGTGCCATTTGTCAATGTTTTGAGTATTATTTTTCATGTTGATTGATTTTTCCTTCTTCGAAGTATATAATTTTGTTTGCTAAAATGAAATGAGATTGGTAGATAGCGAATCAAAGGATCAGTTGCTTTTTGTGGCGTTTATGACTTGTTTTAATCGTATGAAACAATTTTTCTGTCCGTGGTCGATTTTAACGAGAAAGTAAATTTTTTTCATTTATGATGAAAAATCACTATTTTTGGGCAAAATATGCAAATTTCGACCATTATGCAGAGCATGAAGATTTTATCTGACTGTGATGTGATTTTATATCATAGTATTTCACCTCATTGGGTACCATTTTTCACCCTGACCCATTAAAAAAATTATTAAAAATTAATGTATTTGTTAAGTAGAAAAAATGCATTTTTGGGCTTAATTTATGAACTTTGACCTCCTTGCGGACCCTGAAGATATTATCTGATCAACTTCAAATTTCACAGGTAATTGTTTGGTCCTAGTGGACAACTTTTCTCACCCGGGCCGATTTGAAATTCCAAAAAAAAATTTTTTCGATCCACCCTACATAGCATTGTCCGGTGTAGCTTCTAAAGCCTTTGAAGAGAAAGTCATTATTTTTAGTTTTCACATCTTGTGAAAAAAGTTTAGATCATATATTTGGGCGATTCTCTGTAAACTCGTCATTTTTCACACGAAATCTGTCCGGGCACGGTTTTTTGAAATGTTCGTATAATTATAATACTATTGCTCAGAAAATGAATCTATTACTTTGGTTTGAAAGAGGGCCAATTGAAGTTAGTGTTTTTCTGATAAATCATGATAGGGGGTAAGTCCCCTGCCTGGTATAATTAGGCAGGGGACTGTGCCAGGTGACTGTGTTTTTGCTCTTTGTTGCGTAATATTTGCAAAACTATTGGAACATAATTAGTTACGAGACTACCAATAAATTTAGGCACAAATTGTGGACATAATAACTAATAAGTTTTATAATTTAATTAATGGACATTTATAAAATCACTTCCCCTACCCAGAGGACTGTTTTCGCAACGATCCTGATGGCAACTTTCATCACAAATGTGGCTCTCAAACTAAACTAATCGTTTCAGCACCGTTCTCGGCAATTTCAGCAAATTCACACTGATTACTTTAAACTCCATGCCAAAAAGAATTTGCAAAAGTTATAGATTTTTCGTATTAAAGCTTTGAATTTACTGCAGGGGACTGTTTGAAAAAACTCCGGACAGAATTTACATACATGACAATTTTAAGTTTTAGAAATGCGTGATTATACCTTATTTCATAAGAAAAATATAGCTTCATTATTCTATTATTAGATATTAATTGCCAAATTTATGTAGTGTTAATAGGTTTTTTGAAATACTATCTTTAACAGTTAGACTATGGGATTGGGGCAGCCAGGGGACTGTTTTTGGCGCTTAGATAATTTCTAGAAAAAAAAATTAAATTGTTATCACTCCAAATACAATTGGGCCACAAAGTATTAATGCTTTACTTATATTAAGAACGATAATTACTTTATTACACTTTATTATTTTTAAAATACTCAGTCCGGACATCCAATTACCAGTGTACAGAGAATCGCCCATTTATTTAAGCATATTTGATTGAAAGAGTTACTAATTCTAGAAATAACCTGCAGGCTAAGCTTAATGGACTGTTAGTCCTACTTACTGTAGATTGACTTGCAATTAAATGACAGAATGCCATTTTTAAGCTCGTGTTGAGTTAGTATACAAATAAGGTACATATTTAAATGTCACATTATTACATCTCGGAAATACTTTAAAAGTAGAATAAAGATTTCAAAATAATTTCACTATACATTTTCCTCTCAACATTACAGTATTTCTGAAATGAGTACTTCAAAGAAAGAGATTACCCTATTTTTTTGGAGTAAATTGAGTTCTCGTGGCAAAAAACTATTGTTACATTTATTCTAATACCACATGAGTAAATTAATAAGACATTGTGAGCAGTGTATATCAATATTTATAAGTCAATATTGAGCAACATCGACAAATAAACCCGAATGCTCTTTATTACCTGGCAAGATTTTTAATATCTTGAACAATTCAAGCCAACATAAGCAGTTCTCATGACCAGTGATGCAAAGCAAAAATTGTGATCACTATTAACATAGTGTCAGAAGCTTTACAACCTCCAAAAATGATACAAAATCGAGCTCTAATTGTCTTTTAGAGTTCAGAAAATTAAAATGAAAATATCAGCTCAGTTAATGATAAACAGTTAACTTTCTGTTATCATTTAAAAATTAATCACAAATGCCTCGTGATTGCAATTATATCTAAAAAACTTACACATCAAGAGAACAGATGTCTAAAGCTAAAAAAGGAGGTTAAACATAACAATTTTTAATGCAGTATAATACCTCACACACAAAGCACCTTTAGTAAACAATAGGGTATTAGTGTGAAGTTTGGTCTCTATAAATTCTAAAATCAATCCTGGGCCCCAATATTAAAATGTTCCATTGCAATAAAATGTACTGCAAACATTTTCTACTCTAAACATTTAAGGCGTCCACGCTGATTTAGATTCTTCAGTTTTTGAAACTATTTTGCATTTCAAAAATTGATAACTTTTATGGTTC
>JAXGGA010024219.1:0-12392 GCA_038373865.1 Uloborus plumipes
ACGAAAGTCAAAGTTCTCTTGTTTTCGCCAAACAACTGACAACTTTCATGAATATTTATGCATCTTTTAACAGTAAAGACATCAGAATAGATATATCCAATTGGTTAAGTAATGAATGCGTACATTTAATGAAATATTAACAAAATCTGATTATGTTAATTTCTCTCGCAAGCATCAGAGTAAAAGTATTGAATTCTTGAAAGTTATGAACAAACTTTTGTTATAATAGTTTTCACTAGCTGTATACGATGTATCTCAAAAACGAACTGTCACGTAATTATTATGCACGTTTAGTATTTTTAGTGCGTATAATAATTGTTCATTTAAAATTTCCTACATTCATAATTTTTGAGCACGCTTTTAAAACTCAATTTATTTAAATTCAGAATGATTTTCGTCACGAAAATATTCAAAACAATGAGTACTAATCAGTATGCAATATAAGTAGTAAAAGTAGCATGATGATTTCGCTAAAAGAAAAATCTTTCTGGTTGAGGAATATGATTTTGCTGCATCGTTAATTGTATTAAATATGGATAAAAAAGGAAAGGTTAAAGTTTTCAGAAAAGCAATCGGATTAACAAACATTCAATTTTCCTAGTTTTATGCCGCGATTACTTTATTCTGAATTACGAGGAATAATGTCCTACTTTTTGTTTTCGGATAATTCATCTAATTTTGGTATTATCATAATTAACATGTAGTGTAAACATTTTTTGAGTTGAATAATTCAAAGACATTTTTCTTCTTTCCTCATGCATGAGTTTAGTTCTGAGATTATTTGACTTGCCAAGTATTCATTTTTTTCTGCACTTATTATTTTACAGAATACTCCCCATCAGATTCTTCTAATTCACAAATAAATCATTACAGGGAGTTTTGAGATTTTAAATGCTTTCATTTGAACCAGCAATTTTAAAGAATATTTGAATTACGAACGATTGCTATTTTGTACTTAAGAGCGAGAATATTGAATAAAAAAAAGCTTTATAAACAACACAATTAACATTTGTGTTCAATGAAAGTATTATTATTTACTTCTCTCCAAACTTTGACCAATCAACAGAGGGGTGTTTTGGGCAGTGTTTCTCAAACAAACCATTTAAGAAAACATCGTATTAAAGTTTTTTCAGGGATGTACAAATGCATAAATATATGCTGTAGATTGTTTTCAGTTCCTTTTTTACATCGTATTTGAGATTTTGTTTTTAGAGAAGTGAAAATTTCATTTTATGTTTTCTAAGTATGCATGAAAATAAATATATAGCTCAAAATACGCACCAGCTTAAGCGGTTTGAAAGGGGTAAAATAATGCACAACCCTGCAAACCAGAAGTGAGTTAAAAAATAAAGATTGTTTTTAGAAATGAACAGCGTTATGATTAGTGTAATATTAATTTAGAGGGGTCAAATAGTAACAAGTAGCACAAAGTTATTTTTCAAATGGGAGATAAGTCATTCAAATTCACATAGATTTATTATTTACTAAAACTACTGTTAGGCAACTGAATCGATAAAAAATACATTCTTCAATAAAAAGATAATTTTAAAGAAAGCTTTTGTTCATTTAAATAAAATAGATTTGGGTTTACCTGTCGTCGAAAGAGATAGGAAGAACGAAATTTAGTTACAAGTACCGTGGTCCTAGCCCTAAAGCATTTAAAAGCGTTTTCCCCAAAATTCTAGTCGAGGCATTTAGTATCGAAAAGAGTTCAACCAACATATTAAAAAAAAAAGTGTTTTAGTGTTTTAAAAAGGTGATACTTCTTGGGTGTTTACTACCAAGCCACAACTAAGGTCTAATATAAGTAATAAGCAGTTCGTGATTGCTCAATAAACAAATAAGTGATCAAATTAACCCATTAATTCCTAGCGTCCCTTTTCAGGGACGGTGCAAAAAAAGGTCTGAATTTCCCCAAAATGAACATTTCAACCAAATAATAGTGTCCAATTAGTACCTTGGTATTGTTTCAATTCGTTATTAACAGATTGCAGCCCATAACCATTGTAAAGTGTGTTCTGTAACATTTTTTATATGACCTTTATCAAAAATGGACCTTTATCAAATATGACCTTTATCAAATCATCGTTCACAATCTCAAAAAAAAAAAGCTAAGTTTTCAAAGATATTCCCAGCTTCCCAGTTAATGTCAATTGCTGATTTTATTTCTTCTTATAAAATGTCTATTTAAATATTATAGGCAGAACAAATTTTTAGTAAAAAAAGTATATACTCTCTGGGGTCTATCGTAACTTTTAAAGGACGATTTTTCTTTCCTTAATAGAAAAAAATTACATAATATTTTTTTTTATTATTTTTCCTGTCCATTAAACATTGGTTGTAACCAGTATACAAAATATCTTTGGAGAAAAATAACAGGCATTAATGGGTTAACTTAAAAAAGCAAAAATGCTTCAAGAAACAATTTTTAACAAAATGAATACCATAGCAGCTACTTTTATCCAGTCATATCATATTTTAGTTAAAATTTGCTTATAGGTGTACTTTTGTAGTTTTAAAAAACTGATATCTGCTATTAGAATAGTTTTTCTAAGAAATAACAAATTTGACTACTAATATTTATTTTGGGCAGAATACAAACAATAACTATTTCATATAGGCCGCCACTCACTATAATTGAATACTCTGACTATCGTATCAACAAACAGTTACTTGATCAAATGACACATTTCCAAAGAAAAAAAAACGAGTAATTTAATTTCGCACCTACTTGAAATTTATTCGTAATGCATTTTGTTTTAATTCAATTTGTGCCAGATACACCATTGAGTTCACTATTTCGTTATTTTTTCCCCTAGCAAAAACTCGGGAAAAGGTCGCCCTATGAATATTAGTTGAATATACTTCCACCAATGAGCGTACATTTTCAATTTAATCTCAACCCCACACTTCCAGCTTTTATAAGCTGCAATTTCAAACCTGTCTGTTCTTATTTTAAAAGCCTCCTGTCTTACTCAATTGTTTCCAAAGCTTAACAAAGCAAAAGGATCGTAAAGCTGATTTTGTGAATAAATTTCAGAAATAAGATCATATCAGTTGAAGAAATATCTAAGCAGACAGAACTCTTGAAGCGTGCTACTGATTTTTAGTCTCAAAGTAATTATTTCCGAAGTAATTAATAATAAGTGATGCATCCCGTCTCATACAGTTTGCTTTGTTAAGATTAAAAAGGGATCCATATTTAATGATATGGAAAGACAAGCAAACTGTAATTGGTTTTCGTATGATCCCAACCATGTCAACTGAAGGTTGCTGAAAGTAACTTAAAGATCAATATTGTGTTTGCTAGTTTTAGAGAGCAGAACATTTTAGTCATCTGCGAAGAAAATAAATATACTAATCCAGAGCTTGACGTATCAGAAAGATGTTAATTGGAGAAGCACTGATGCATAAAAGCATACACTATTGGCCTAATAGCATACTACTATAAAGACATGTCGGGTATAAAAATTAATCTTGGAAACACATTTTATTTTTCTAAAGTCTAACGTAAACAACAATTGCATGACTTTCATACATATATAAATGTATTTCAAAGGAATCTTCTTTTTTCAATTCTTTAGTTGGAGTTATGAAATATTTAACCAACATTTTTATAGGTATATATAGATACTAAGATTATCTCATAAAGAAATCTTTAGGTTTATAGATAAAAAATTTAAAAATGATGTCATGTCTATTATACCAAACTAAACATACATTTTAAAATTAAAATTTGCATTTAAAAATTGCCAAATTATTATCACGATGATCATACATGAATTCTTTAGCTCTATTCTTACGTTTATAAAACATCATAAAGTATTGTATTTTAGTCTATAAGAAAGAATAAATAGAAAAAAAAGGAAGTTTTAAATGCTAAAGTTGATAGCTATTGTGGCTCAACCTTCACCAAGATTCTATCTGTGTACTATATCATATGGATGATAAGAAAGTTGGAGGAGAGTTCGGAGGACTAGAACAACTGCGTTTACTAAAAATTAAGGGAAACATTATTTCTATCTTGTTCAGTAGTTGCAGCAAATTATATCAAGCAAGAGATTGTTGCTACACCAACTGTATATCTTCAATTTTTTGCAGGTTCTCAAAATATTCTGTATTTATTTTTTACAGGGAATTGTGAAGTGGGGGATAGCGTTTATATGGCAAAACAGAACAGTTAGTCTGTTTCTGCTTGAGAAATACGATAAAAATATAAATTTTGGAATGCGTTCAGATATTTTTCGTTATGTATCACCTATAAAAGTATTTACAATTACATAAACAACATTTAGCAAGAAGGTGTCATTGTTTTTTGTGTACATCCAAAGCCAAATAAATTTAGGTGTTAGTTTAAACTTGGTATTTTTGATTATATTGCTAATAATCTGAATTTATCTTTTTAATAATCGCTTTTGATACATTTAAGACATCAACTATTATACAGAAAAACCAAGTCCATTGAGGCTTGTCAAATTTAGTTTGAATTTTACTTTTAATATTTTTACTCCTGGCTATATCTTCACATAACTACATTGACTACTTTTAGAGAAGTGATTGGCCGATTTGTTGGCACTTTTCACTGAGAACAGACTTTAAATTAGCCTCTTAACTTCTCTTCGTATAAATCCTTAAAAACTAATCTAACGGTTCCTAGAGAATTTGAACGACTCCAAAATAGCATCTGGGTTCCAATTACATGATACGAATCCGCTACCCGACCTGTTAATTACTTTGGAGTGAAGTCGTTACGTTTCCGCTCTTATCGTTAAGTATTTGTCCTTTATCTGCCGCGGGGTGAATCGGAACTAACACCCATTTAGCTGAAACAATGAGTTTTGATAAGATACCTCTTTGGAAATACATCGGAAAATAGGCATTTTATTTTGTTATTATTTTATAAATTTTGCAAAAAATTTAAAGGGAACTGCAGTATGTTACTATAATATAAAATACAAATAATATAAAGTGAAATAAAAATAAATCGCATCAATTGGCTTCAAGTGCAGGTTGGTTTCACTTTTAGACAAGGTACCAGAGTTTTTACTGTTTTGCACCGAATGGATGATTAATGATTGCTATTATTTGCTACTTTTGTTGCATGCACTAGAAATATTTTTAAAAGGATGCAAAGATTCTTTTACTTTTTTAAATAGAATATCAATAATTTTTTTAACACTTGTGTGCCTTGACATTTCTCAATTTGAAAGCAGTAATTTCAATCTAGTCTCAGTGATTGGCCTAAATTGATCATTTGATCCATTGGGGCGAGCTATCGAAACTTATTCTCTTAAATTTTAAACCATCGCCAGTTTTCTTCGCAATTATGAATGGTGTTTATTTATTTTCTGAGCATAACTTTTATTTTAAATATTATTTTTGATATTATTATCATTCTTCTTCTTATTATTAATATTATCGGATGAAAAATCTCATTTTTTGGTAATATTATTATTATTATATTTGGCAATTCATCATTACTATTATTATTATGGGACGAAAAATCTCAGTTTACTTCCTTTTTTAGCAATTTTATTGTTATTTCAGCGATCTAAGACACAGTGTATTTCTCTAAATCCGCGGTAGATTTCGTTCTTTTTCTCCCTTTATGCCATATATATTGGATGTTCTTTGTACGTTATTATTTTGTTGTTTAACTTTAAACAGATGCTGTGAATATGCATGATTAATACCTAAACCAAACTTGACTTAAGAATTTCTTAAACTTTGGGCATTCAAAGAACTTCATTTAGAGTACGACTTCTCTGTTTATATTCCTTTAAAATAAGCACGTTTTTAACTTTTTTTGTTTAAGATTACAAATCTTATCAGAATCTTTATTTTATAACGTTGCGCATAACTCCGACTGCATAAATAATTTATTTTTTAATTGGAACAAATCTGACTTACCCCCCTCTTGGCGACTTTTTCCTGTTGGCGCCAAAAAATCATCGCCAAGACTTCGATGTACGACAAAAAACATCGTACAACATTCTTAGCGATGCTCTTTTGGCACCAACAGAAAAATTCAGATTGACATAAAAAATGTACAACACTATTATAGTCGAAAAGGAAATATCAAAAATCCTGAATTTCAACAAATGAAGAATAAAAACGTTTTTCAGATAACAGTGATTTCTCACATGTATACGAAAGTCAGCACAGTAAAAAATCACACTCAATACTATACTGCAAAGTTATTGCAAATATACGCTTCAAAATCAACAAAACAACCCAACAAAAACATTGTTGGTATTTTTGTTTAATTAGTAACATTTACACAAGCAAATATTACTAAACAATAAAGATTCTGTACCTTATTTTACCTAAAATATCTATGGTTCATAATAAAACAACGTACTACAACTGCATGAAATGCAGCGAATAAGCGCTGCAATAATACTACTGTATAGATACATTTGCAGAAAAATAACACTATTTGTTTTTTAAAGTAGCAAGGATTCTTTATTTCTATAGTAGCATAGTAAATAAAAACTAGCCAACAACAAAATCAATAACTTTTCAAACATATGTCGCACTAAAAGATTTTGTCAATTACATAAACAACATTTAGCAAGAAGGTGTCATTGTTTTTTGTGTACATCCAAAGCCAAATAAATTTAGGTGTTAGTTTAAACTTGGTATTTTTGATTATATTGCTAATAATCTGAATTTATCTTTTTAATAATCGCTTTTGATACATTTAAGACATCAACTATTATACAGAAAAACCAAGTCCATTGAGGCTTGTCAAATTTAGTTTGAATTTTACTTTTAATATTTTTACTCCTGGCTATATCTTCACATAACTACATTGACTACTTTTAGAGAAGTGATTGGCCGATTTGTTGACACTTTTCACTGAGAACAGACTTTAAATTAGCCTCTTAACTTCTCTTCGTATAAATCCTTAAAAACTAATCTAACGGTTCCTAGAGAATTTGAACGACTCCAAAATAGCATCTGGGTTCCAATTACATGATACGAATCCGCTACCCGGCCTGTTAATTACTTTGGAGTGAAGTCGTTACGTTTCCGCTCTTATCGTTAAGTATTTGTCCTTTATCTGCCGCGGGGTGAATCGGAACTAACACCCATTTAGCTGAAACAATGAGTTTTGATAAGATACCTCTTTGGAAATACATCGGAAAATAGGCATTTTATTTTGTTATTATTTTATAAATTTTGCAAAAAATTTAAAGGGAACTGCAGTATGTTACTATAATATAAAATACAAATAATATAAAGTGAAATAAAAATAAATCGCATCAATTGGCTTCAAGTGCAAGTAGGTTTCACTTTTAGACAAGGTACCAGAGTTTTTACTGTTTTGCACCGAATGGATGATTGACATAAAAAATGTACAACACTATTATAGTCGAAAAGGAAATATCAAAAATCCTGAATTTCAACAAATGAAGAATAAAAACGTTTTTCAGATAACAGTGATTTCTCACATGTATACGAAAGTCAGCACAGTAAAAAATCACACTCAATACTATACTGCAAAGTTATTGCAAATATACGCTTCAAAATCAACAAAACAACCCAACAAAAACATTGTTGGTATTTTTGTTTAATTAGTAACATTTACACAAGCAAATATTACTAAACAATAAAGATTCTGTACCTTATTTTACCTAAAATATCTATGGATCATAATAAAACAACGTACTACAACTGCATGAAATGCAGCGAATAAGCGCTGCAATAATACTACTGTATAGATACATTTGCAGAAAAATAACACTATTTGTTTTTTAAAGTAGCAAGGATTCTTTATTTCTATAGTAGCATAGTAAATAAAAACTAGCCAACAACAAAATCAATAACTTTTCAAACATATCGCACATCCAGAATGAAAGGGGCACATCTCAAAAAATGCATTTTTTGGAAATATGTTTAAATAGCGTACTTTAGTACACCTTACATGAGAAACCGACCCATTTTTTTCTAGTGTTAACAGTCGCAGCTAAAAAGCAACTTATGCCCTTATCATTCTCCAAATTCTGCCTATTGTGAAGGGAGAATGGAGTTTGAAAGGGGCACATCTTTGATAATCAAAGTTCGCCGAGCGGAATTGGTGCAAATTATGGCTAGTACTCTTTTTTAAACCAATTAAGAAAATCGTAATTTTGCTTTTTTTTGAAGTGACATTCGTTTTAATTGTTCGTTATTAAGTATAAATTGTTTTTGCACAAGTACTTTATGAAGGGTTCCTTTTTTTAGAATAAGAAGAATAGTATTATGTAACCTAGCGTCAAATCATTAGGAATTAAAATTTGATTTAATATCGCTCTGAAATGAAACAGCGATAGGAAGTATCAGTTGACAAAATGTTTCACATTTCAAACATATCTAAAAATCCTTCGAACAATTTTTTTCTTCGACTTGCAATTTTTTAATATACTAAAATTTCCTATATTTTATACAGTACATTCTATCATTAAAGCTAATTCAAAAAGAATGTATAAAAATATTTTTGGTAAAACTAAGCATCATGACTTCAGTGCATAATTAACCGTTTTAAATTCTACAGTCGAAAAATAAGTGAATCTAATTATTTTTTATTAGTTTTGTTTATCAGCTTCTATGCTTTTATATTTAAAAAAAATGCTATTAAATTGAAAGCAGTAACGTATTACCTAATTTGTTGATTAAATACTTTTAGAACTATTTTATAACTCTACTACACAGAACCCTTTTTGTTAAATGTTTGTTAAAAGCTACAAACTTGAAAATAACTTTGTCACACATTTAGAATTACTATACCTATTTAAGTACAACGTTTAAACTACAAGCAAGGTCAATATTGAGAAATCAAAACACACACACAAAAAAAAAAAAAAAAAATCTGCAAACGATTTAGAGATGCGTTATTTTTTTCAATAAATTTGAAATTCTTCGTATTATTTTTCCCTTCGACTTTTTTGAATAGATCGTCTGCTTTGCGTTTAAACCTTCTGAAATGTTAAATCGAATCATTAACAAAGAAAGAAAACTATAAGTGCTGTTGACTTTCTGCGCCCGTTTTGATCTAAATTCATACCCTGTTAAAGAGCGAAAATTAAAATTGGTAGTAGAATGTTTACATTCTGAATTTCGGTAAGATATCAATGTTTTACAGAAAGGCTTAATTTTTACGTTGAAACTGAAAATAATAACTGCATGAGAGTAAAATTTTGAATTAATGTTATTGGTATTGTTACTCCTGCGAAACTGAACTACAAAGATGGAAATACCAATTACTGTCTAACATTTTTTCGTGAAACCTCCGTTGAATCTGCGCACGCGCCAAGTCTCGTCTGACTCTCTCGAAATAGGGGGGAAATGCAACGAGGAAGTAGCAAGCGAACAAAAACTGAAGGCATTGAGAAGTGCGCATCCTAAACCTATCTCCCCTTTTTCAAATAGAAGCGTTCGTGGCTGCCAGGCGCAGAATACGCAAACAGACAGTAGTTATTACTTTTTTACTTCCTTGTAAGTAGTACAGGAAGTAATGTTTTCTCAAAAAAATTTGCATTCAATTGCGGCCTAAATTTCTATTCTACTCATTTTCGAAGGAATGTCTTTTTTTTTTTTTTTGGCGCATCCGACCGCTCATACGTACGTACAAAAGTATAAGCAACTAAAATGCCCTTTTTTCCCCATTATCGAGTTAATTATCACTAGTTGTCTCGTGATGCGTAGGAATCAGGTATAAATCAAAATCCCTATAAAAAGTAGTGTAAAATTTAGCCTGTAGAAAAGAGAAATTTTATGATTTTAAAGTTTGATTTAGGCCTTTTCGGATTTCGTAAAATTTCAGCCACTGTAAGAATGTAAGTATTCCACTTGAATTTTCTTGCAACTCTCAGCCCCCCTCTCGTAAGCAGAGTAAAAGAACCCTGGCGTGACATTCTGAGCATGAAAGGACCTACGTGCCAAATGTGGCTCAAATCCGTTGTAATTTTGGGATTTGTATGAAGAACCCCCTTCCTTGGGAGGAGGCGGTTGCCCCCACTCGTGGATAAAAAAAAGGCCCGATATAAATTGCACAAAACATGCATCATTAAAAAATGTAGGTTAAAATCATGACAAGAACTTCAAAAAAAAATTAAATTTTGTATAAACCGATGCCCGTAAAAATAGCTATTTTGAGATGTGCCCCTTTCATTCTCCACGAAAATGGAGAATGAAAGGGGCACTTCTCATTAATTACCGACTTATTTAAAATTGACAAGGAAACGCAGACCATAGTCACCTAGCAGAACCTTTAATCAACCAATCAATGAGAGTTTATCTATTTTCAATAGTTATTAGAGTCAGGGCAAGGATTTAAAAAAGTTTAAATTTTCAAATCGATTTTTCTCAAAACAGCTATTTTGAGATGTGCCCCTTTCATTCTGGATGTGCGATATGTCGCACTAAAAGATTTTGTCAATGTAAAGTCAAAACAATGTAAAAAGTTCCTCAAATTTCGATATATGAATAGTAAAAACGTCTCCAAGTACGTCGCAAACAACCATCAATTAATTTTCTATCATGTTTCAAAATGGCTTATAAAATTTTCCATAAAATGGCGCTTCATATTTTTCAAAAGTACCAGAGGTGGCTTATTTTAGTTATTCAGTACATAAAATTAACGCTTTTATAAATAAAAACGCTATAAAAATATTATTAAACTACACAAAAGTATTTTTCCATATGTTGCTAAGGAAATAAATAAGTAGCATAAAGTACGGGGTTTCGTTCAATTTGAAAGATTTAAGTAAAAATGAACCTCAATATTTCATGTTATCAATTTTTGAACAAAACAGCCAAATATGAACTCACCTTCGTAGTGCTTAGGATGTGCCGATACAACAGATGACAACTGCTAATTACGACACATACTGACACAACACTAAATAGTTCATCTCCCTACTTCCAAAGCACAAAGATTTCACTTCCTACAACACATAACATCGTGCGTTCCCACAACAACACACGAAAATGCCGCTAATCGAGCACTCAAAAAATGGCGCACTTTCTAACAGTTGTTAACACCCCTCATTCACTTAACACTTGCAAACACTCATATTTTCTTAGGCGCCAATACGGACAGACAACTACTGTAAATAGTTTTGAAAAAAAAAAACAGTAATACGTTTTTTCTTTAGATACAACGCGAAAAAAATAAAAAGCAACACTCCTTCCAATTTTCCGCACCACAACACAAACAAGTGAAAATGACGTAGTTGAAGGGTTGCCAGTACCATAGCTCATTCCAAATCATCCAATAACGTCATCATTGTACCATACTCAAAAATGTATCGCCGTATGATTGGCGATTTTTTTGAAATATCGCCAAGAGGGGGGCAAGTCAAATTTGTTCCATATCTTCCGTCCCATCGTTTGGCTTCCGTAGTTAAAATAAAGCCAATCAAAGTCTTATTGGGCAATATTTCTTTGTAGGGTTATTAAATTACTGGTAAAAACGACATTTTTTCTTCTAAAGTCTTGTTAGTTACATAAATTAGGCTTTTTAAAAGGTAACACTGTTTTATTGTGGTTAAACTACAACAGTAAACTATAAGGAAACAAAATGTGAAGATTAAGTAATTTTGACAAGAATCTTTTGCATAACCGTTGTAGCCAGGGCTGCGGAGTCGGAAGAAAAATGGTCGACTCCGAGTCCGGGATTTTGAAACTTCCGACTCCTGCTTTATTTTTACTTTTTTTACCCAAATGAGAAGAGGGAAAAACCCCAAACAAAGGTTGAAATATTAAGTCCATTTTTAAAAGTTTCATTTTATTCATGGCTGTAGTCAGGACTCACTTTAGGGGGGACTCAAGCAGAGGGGTATCCCAGTTGGAGATCATGGGAGGTCATTGTGACCTCTCAAAAGGTTCAATTTTCTCAAGAATTCTCGCAGGTAATTTCACCACATTTACCTCAATTCTCGGAGGTCACTGTGACCTCCCAAAAAGTCCATTTTCTCCAGAGCAAAAGACAAGTGCCACTCTTGTCATTTGACTCCGGACAGACTTTATTTTAACACATTGCATTTTTGCTGCAAATATTTTTTATTCACTTGCATAAGCCCAAACATAGCAATTCGTTTCACAAAGTAAACCCACCATTTTAATGATCCTAGATGCTTAGGATTTGGATATTGGAAACTGAAAATTTGTATATGTTAGTTTCAAAGATATGTTTTCACCTCGATAAAATTTCATCCAAATCGGAGGTGGTCGGAGTCGGAGTCGACATGTTTTTCAGCGACTCCGACTCCTTTGGCCAAAAATCCGTCCGACTCCGACTCCGCAGCCCTGGTTGTAACACTTTTGCTAGTTGACAGCACATCGATTGCTGATCACGCTTTTTCATGTCTACCAAGACCTTATTTGGCTTACTGACCGCATAAAAT
>JAXGGA010024220.1:0-12391 GCA_038373865.1 Uloborus plumipes
TGGAAAAGGAGCTGTGAATGGAGTTGGGGGTATGGTCAAGCACCAGGTTTGGCAGAGAGTAAGATCTAGAACAGCATTTGTCAATGACGCTCTTTCCTTTTTTCAGTGTGCAATCTCCATTGCAGAAAAAGTTAAAATTATTTATATGCCCCAGGAAAATGTTTTAAAGATGACGCCAAAATTGGAAGAACGGTGGGCTAACATCGCGAATTTGCCAAAAGCCCGCGAAATGCATTGTTTTCGAACAGAATACGAAAATGCCGTTCGAATTTCGAGAACGTCAGACGAAAAAAGACACATTTTTTCATTCAAAAAAAAAAAAAAATATATATATATATATATCAAAATTGACCGTCACCAAGAAGGTTAAATTTTAGTTTGGTACTAGTATTCTGCTATATCATCCAACATTTTAAAATTTTTAAGTTCTCCCAAGACCAATCACTGGTTCCAGGGAGGAATTTACTTTTCCCGATTTTTTTATGTAGCAGCCCCATTATGCATTAATTTTAAGAATACAAATAAATAAATTTGTGTGAAGGCCCTTCTAAACTTTTCTTGTGTCAATCTTTCTTGGAAATAATTGTCTTAACCCTGCTACTGTGTTCGGGTCCTTTTCGACCCAAAACAGATTTCATTTGCTTATAAATTTTCTAGTAACGTTAGTATAACGTTGTAACTTCATGAATGTGTTCATTTTCATGTTATATTACACACATATTTTTTTTGTTTTGATTGAAGTATAACCCTACTTGTCAAAAAAAAGTTTACTAATACTGTGTTCGGGTCCTTTTGGACCCATATGATTAAAAAGCATGTATCAGAGAAACAAAATCATTTTATGCTTGTTTATTTTATGCATAATTTATGAAACAATAAATAAAACATTTTTTCATTGTTTTTGTACGTTTTTTAAATATTTTTTAATGGTTATCTTCTGTTTTTCTTTCATTTATTTTTTTTCTTCTTTTTTTTCTTTCTGAATACCATTTCTTCCTTTCTATGAATTGAAATCAGTACCAGTGAAAATGTTTCAAGGTTAACTTTCATAGAACTGCAAACTCTGCAATTATGCCTATCTGAGGGGAATTCCCTTTTACCCCCTCTCTCCACCGCTTCCCCCGCGCATATGATTCTGTACATAAATCTGTACATCTCATACAAATGTTGTACTGTTCGTATTTCCATTTTTAACACTTCTTTTCAAGCTTAAAAATTTCTAGTAAATTTCTTAAAGTGACAGCTTACATAATTTTGTTAGTTTTCTTTAGTACGAAAACTGGAATTGCTATAATATTTAAATTTTATTTATGTGTTTCCTCGGATTAAATATGTAAAATAAAATACAAAAATTGAGTGATTTATGTTTGGAAGTTTCTAATAAAATCAAATATAACAATTAAACTTGAAAAAATATAAAAAAAAGCGGTGTTAGGGAATAAATTATATATGTTGGGTCCATTTGGACCCGAACACAGTATACGTATGTTCGGGACGAACACAGCAGCAGGGTTAAGATGCATTAATTTATTGTTATATATTGACATATCGGCATATGCTCTCAACTCCCCCAGACTTACCCAAATTTTCTAAAACTGTTACAGTATAACTTAAAATATTCAAATAATGTGTTAATTAATGCTACTGTATTGTTTTAGCACAAAAATCTTTGTTTATTCCTGCTTTAAAATACTGTTTTCTACTTTCAAATCAGAGATGTTACGTCTGTAACACCACTTTGTTTCGTCCGTAACAAGTTTATGAATTTTTTTCACAAATTCGGCAGTCAAAATCCACACAAACTTTATAGTTTTAGAAAGCTTGAAGTCTCTAGAACACGTATTTAAAAAAAAAAGTTTAAAATTTCCGTATAATTCAGAGGAATATTGTAAGTTGTATGACATTATTTTTATTTATTTAAACCCCACCAGTCACCACCGTACCTACCCTGATGAGGGTTTAACCGGATGTGGTGGCTGGGAGGAATGAACAAAACAAATTACATGGAAAAAATAATAATAAAAGGAAAAACAATTTTGATATATACAGAAAAAGACAATAATATAACATTTGAAGTTTTAGGCAGGATATTTGAAGTCTTCTATTTGAGTGCTGAGTAAAAACATTATTTTATGAAGATTCTTGCGAGTAGCTGGATGATGAAGAATATGAGCTATATTTTTGGATACAGGAAGGTTGGAATTATATATGCAGTGGAAAGAGCTAGTTAATGGACAATTGAATACGTAATGTTCAGGAGTTCCAAGTTGGCTGCAAACACATAATGGTGAGCTTATTATTTTGAATCTGTGCAGATATGAAGGAAATGGACCATGTGCACTGAGAAATTGTACTTCCATAGGATGTTTGCATCGTGGTTTTAGCTTGACTTTTGGTAGGATTTCGTGAACTCTCCGACCGGTTTCTGCAGTGTCCCAGATTTCCTGCCAATTTTGAAGAAGATTAGACCAAAGGTGATGTTTGAGGAAAGATTTTGGTAGAGGAATTTTGAATACTAATGGATGTGCTGGGTTCATTGCTGCAGTTTTAGCTAAAAAGTCGGCTCGTTCATTGCCAAAGTGTCCCTTATGGGCTCTAACCCAGGATAGATTTATGTTTGGATGTTCTCTGCAGAGGGATTGGATGTCTCTGACTAACTTTGAAGAATGCATTGGGTCCTTGATTGCTTTAAGCGAAGATAAACTATCAGAGAAGATTGTAGTGTTGAAGGTAATGTTTTCTGATGCAATATAAAGTAAAGCGTGAAAGATTGAAAAAAGCTCCGCTTGAAATACTGAATTATACGCTGTAAGTTTGGCTGACCAATCGTAGACAACCTTATTGTTGGAGATGTGAGTAAAAGCTGAGCCGGTTCCATCACATATTTTCGATCCGTCCGTGAAAATCCCAGTGTGCAGTGTTAAAATATTCGGTTCTTCCAAACTAATATTCGGAGTAGCGCACTGTATTAAAGGATGTTCTGTCCATTTTTGGCTTGCTGCTTCAAAGTCATTGGATGAATTGACATTATTAAGGGATACTTCTGCTGTAGTTTTCCTTATGAAGACATTTCCTAAAGTTGATTTTAGATTAACTGTAAGAGCAATGGGGGGAATTCCCGCAAGGACATGTAAGGTGGTATGAGCTGATGTTTTATATGCTCCCAAAACAACAAGAAGGAAATGGCGTTGAATGGTAGCTAATTTCTTTAGGTCTTTCTGCTTTAAAAATGGGCCCCATACTGCAGCTGCGTAAAGAATTGAAGGTTCTATCACTGTTTGATATAATAATCTGCGTAGTTGGATATTAGCTCCCCAAGATTTTCCAGAGATGCATTGCAGCTTACTAAGAAGATGAATAGATTTCTTATGAATTTTTTCCAAATGTGCTGTACAGTTAAGATTTTTGTTCAGCCTGACTCCAAGATAATCTATTTCTTTGTATCTTTTAATAAAATTGTCACCAAACCTTAAGATTGGCTGTCGAACATAATTTTTGGGTTTGGAAAGAAAAAGGGCTTTGGTTTTTTCAGAACAGGCTTGTAATTTATTTTCTTGGAGCCAATCTTGCAGTACTCTAAGTGCTTCATTGGCTGAGGACTCAAGTGCATTCCGAGTTGAGGCTGAAACCACAAAGATGATGTCGTCTGCAAATGCTTGTATTTTGACGTTTTCTGGCCACGAAATGTCAAGTAGAGGTGCTAGAACAAGATTCCAGAGCTCTGGACCACTACAAGATCCTTGCGGGCATCCTTTGGATGGGTTTGTATTTACCAAAGTGGATCCTGAAATGATTGTGATAGTTCTCTCTGATAAAAAACTTTTGTATAATCCATATACCCCGCTTTCGCATTTTGAGCGAAGAAGTTGCTGCAATATTGAGTTCCATGTTATATTGTCAAAGGCTCCTATTACATCAATTGAGATCAAAAGGGTAAGTTTGTCATTATTTGTGCTGTTGTAAATTTTATCAAAAAGACTTTGTAGGGCATGCTCCGTGGAACAACCTGATGTGAATCCAAACTGGTGAGGACTATTGAGATTTGAGCTTTGAAGATGATGTTGCAGGAGGTATAATAACGTATTTCTAAAACTTAAAATTATCATGTAAATTCTGTCCGGAATTTTTTCAAACAGTCCCCTGCAACAAATTCAAAGCTGTAATATGAAAAATCTACAACTTTTGCAAATGTTTTTTGGCATGAAGTTTAAAGTAATCGGTGTGAATTTGCTGAAATTGCTGAGAACGGTGTTGAAACGCTACTTTGCTTAGTTTGAGAGCCACATTTGTGATGAAAGTATGCATCAGGGTCGTTGCGAAAACAGTCCTCTGGGAAGTGATTTTATTAATGTCAATTAATTTAATTATAAAACATATTAGTTATTATATCCACGATTTGTGCCTCAATTTATAGGTAGTCTCGTAATTAATTATGTTCCATTAGTTTTGCAGATATTATGCAACAAAGAGCAAAAACACAGTCACCTGGCACAGTCCCCTGCCTAGTTATACTAGGCGGGGGACTTACCCCCTATCATAATTTATCAGAAAAACACAAACTTCAATTGGCCCTCTTTCAAACCAAAGTAATAGATTGATTTTCTGATCAATAGTATTATAATTATACGAACATTTCAAAAAACCGTGCCCGGACAGATTTCGGGTGAAAAATGACGAGTTTACAGTTACTCGTATGTCATCATTTTGCATATTAAAGATATGATTGCATAATTACATGCTTTTATATTTAAATTTGTGTGCTTAGGCACTTTCAAAGGGAATGATTTGTTTAATCAGAAATCTAAATAAATATGAACGTTATGTAAGCTTTAAGCTATCGAGTTTTTTTTGTTTTTTTTGTGAAATACTTGCAACGTGATTTCATTTTCAAATGACGTTTACTGAAATTTACCCTTACATGACACCTGAAAAAGTGATTCACACAATGAAAAGTTTGAGAAAACATTATAACAAAAAAAAATAATAAATTTAATGATTAAAATAGGCCAAGGGCCTTTCTGTCTGTTATGGACAACAGTCGAGCTGCAACCAGGTAGTGCAAAAAAAAAAAAAAAAAAAAAAAAAAAAAGTGGCGAGGGGGAAATCTTAAACACTTCTTTTCTGAAGTCTAAAGTGTGATCTTACGAGAAAGAAAAAAGCAAAATAATGTAGCAATAATAGTACATCAATAAAAAAAAGATAAAAAACAAACCAATAGAAAGGGAAGTTAAAGAGGAAATTATTTAAGTCTCCCGGGGGAAAAAACTCAAAACAGGAAGTAACAGGTAAGTAAATCGTTAAAACGGAGTCTTCGATATCAGATCGAAGCAAAGCGGAAATTTGATGTAGCTTTAAAGCAATTTGTACCACAGATCAAAATCATTGGAAAGTTAAATACACGCATTAGACACCTTTAAATGCGAAGACTGAATCACTGTAGATGACCAAGACAAAAGATTTCGTTGTAATTTGTGTTTTTAAAAATTAAGGAAATTGTAGATATTGTTAAGATCTAAATATGTTACAATCACAATTGCTAATTTATTGCCATTTTTAAAGCTACGTGTTCCTCATTGAAGAACTGTCATTATGTTTACGAGTATATGGGAACATGGGGCGAGATTTAGTGTCAAGTGCGAGATACCTTAACAGTTCTTATTTTTTACTGGCGTAAAAAATATCAATATGGATACTTTGTCGCCTGAAATTCTTGAGGTGAATTTTGATTAAGAAAGCTACATGCTTAACATAAAGTGATTTAGAAATTAATGACAGGGTAAGTGCTCCAGTAGTCGGCCGTTTAAGAGATCTTTTATTGATCTTGGCTAACCTAGAACTTTCAGCTATCAATACAGCAACAAAAACAAGGTAAAACTTTAGAATGAACCTTTCTGATAGTGAATTACCTACTTATTTCAGAAATTAAAAAAAAAAAAAAAAACGTTAAAATCCAAGCTGTTGTCAACACTAGTAAATGCTTCAGTAGTCGGCCACAGAATCATCTTAGCTGAAAAATAAGCAGAATCGCAATCTTGGATGACGGACACACCAAATCAAAATGAAATGATTCATTACTAATTCAAAAAAAGTACCCAAAACTTAACTGCCACTGGTCGATGATTGAGGATAGGTACACGAATGTGGGAATGCGTCATATCTGATTTTGAATTAAAAATGTACTATTTATGAGGAGTTTTATGTCATTGTGGCCGACTACTAGAGACTGGTCGACTACTGGAGCACTTACCCCATATGAAGTCATTTTAGAAAAATAAAATTATTCGTGACTTTATTGCGGGACAAGATAACGATTTCGATTTAAATAATATGAAACAAATATATTTGTAGCAATAGAGTATTTTACCAAGCACAATTACAATTTTTGCGAATTACGTAATAACACATATTCCAATGAAAACAATGCTATGGAGCTGATAAATGTGTTTTTCTATAAATAGATCAATTAAATGTGACGCATAACAGTTATCGAGGAATTTACGGGAAAACGTTTTCAGTTGTAATTAAAATGCAACATCCTATGGTTGCAATCAATAGCGATGTAAGATGTGTGAACTTTACTTATAGTAATATAATCTCCCCGGAAACAGAGGACGAGTTCGTCATCTTACCCCATGTGACAGATTTACGATCTGTCATTTTACTCGTTTAGATTGGAATTCAGTCCGTTATGTGGTACACTTTATAAATTAGCAATGTTAAACATTGTTTAAAATAGTTGATGAGAAGTAATGTGACTTACTTGGAGCCGAAGAGATCTTATATATGATAAACAAAAAATAATTTAGCAGAATGTTAGAAAAATAAACACCCGATCAACAATTGTTGAACCTCTGTGCAAACGTCTTGATTAGTTTAGCAGGGTATCTAACACTTGTTGTTTTTTTTTTTTTTTACCAGTACATGAAAAGGTCTATAATGTTATGCCTAAATATGTATTTACAATTATATTGCCCCACTCCCCATTTTGCTCAGTGTTCCCTTGCATAGGTTAAGTATATATTAAAAAAATAGAAAAAAAAAAACTCTTTTTTATTTCATTATTCTTTAAACTTGGTTTTATAAGCAGTTATTATAAAACCAAGTTATGCCTAGCCCCAACGTGGTTCAATCATTGGTATGTTTGGGACTAATTAAAATAGAAAGTGAAGAAGGTTTCATTCACGTGGTTTCTTAAGGAAATAAAACATAATTTTGGTAATCTTTTTATCAAACTTTCCCCTACTGATTTTCGTACAAGAGTCTTGAAGCAAGTATGACCCAATCGTCATGCACGATTTCAGCGCATATACATATCCTGATCGTACGACCCTGAACTCATAGCGTGAGGATTAGTCGTTGCCTATATTTGGTAATTTGAAATCCCTTCTCGCACGAATGTGCGTTGCTTAGAGAATGTTACATGTGCTGAAGGATCCAATGCCGCCTATTGCAGAGACCACATGGTTGCTACGTCACACGTGAAAAGTATTCACATATCAAACGTGAATACATATTTCCTCTTGTACTATATAAGGTATCGGAACAGTTTGGGATAATGGCTGCTTGTTGTATTCTAATCGGGAGTCACACGAATTATGTAACAATGAAATTAAGAGATAAATGAGTAAGAAATAAATAAATAAAAATAAATAAATGAAAGCTAAATGAAAACAAATAAATAAAAATAAATAATTGAAAAATAAATAAAGAAAATAAATAAATAAATAAATAAAAATAAATAACTAAATGAATAAAAATAAATAAATAAGTAAATAAATAAAATAAGCAAATCAAAAATTTGAAGTTGAGTTTTGATATCAAAAATCTTCAAACTACGGAGGAAATTTGGATCTATGAAAATTTTTTCACAAAGTCAAATTTGGAAGAGTAGCAAAATTTAAGCCCCGTAGTCGTAGCAATCATATTTAGTGAAACATTCTTGACTCTAACATTTAAAACTAAAAAAAAAAAAAAAATCACCCTTCTACGACAAAAATTTACCGAGTTATGACGTTTTGAAAACGATTGTTTTGACGTTAACGATTTTGAAGGATTTTCTGAAATCATCGAGAGATCGCTTAAGGGTCCATATGCGAATTGAGAAAGTGTGTTAACTGGTGTAAATTTATTTCGATTCTTTACATCAGGGGGCATTATTAATAAGTTCCAAGGCCTCCGTATTTGCAGTGAAATCAGCATAACGTTTTCCTGCTTAGTTCAAATTACTTATTTTACAATGATTCTCCAGCAACAAATTTTTATTCATTATCTTTTTATTGAAATATATGAGCTGTCAAGTGCCGATCCAAATGTCCTTGCTCTTTTAATAGACCAAATATGTACTTAGGAAAGAAATTCGGAGTCAAATGAATACCAGTTTGAGCTTCGGCAAAGTCCTTCTGCTGTTTAGACGTGCACGTGTGAAATAATGCCAGAGGCTTACAATAATTTTGTGATTTTTCTTGAATTTTCTCTCATCCTACATAATCAATATTTCATGGCTCAAACAGAAATTTCTTCTCGGAGAAAGAGAGGATGAAGGGAAGAGGTTGGTTCATAACAGTCGTTTGATGGCTAAATCCTTAACATACTATCCATTGACGATGTAATTCAAAAACAAGGGTTTTAGAGAGAGTTATACCATTTACTCTTCCTGTGTGATAGAACACACCAGCAATATTTGTAGCTTAAGATGACTTTATGACTCTCTCTTCGGACATTATTTCGCACTTTATGATTATTCTTCTGCCCTTTTTAGGCTATATGGCATTGTTAGCATTTTTAACTTTTTAAGATAGTACTTGAACTTCTTTTTAGATTGAAAAATCCCTTTTTAGATTTTCCTTTGCATCTCAGGATTATCTTGTTTTTTCTTCCCATAATGAAAATAATTTTTCTTTGTACTTTTTTTGTGCTGCTCGAATTTCCTCCCAATTCAGTTCCCAATTGGTTCAACTTTATTCTATTTATTTCTATCTTTTTGCATTTTATCTTAAAATATGGTTTAGCTCATTTAGGAACTTCGAGTACATCCTTCAACCTCTTAATACATTTGCCCATATCTAACAGGAACCAAAGTTACCGAAAAATTTACTCATGCCCGAGTCTTATACCGGCGATTTTGTATCACTAGCATTATTATTTTTCTCTAATGCTCATGCTTAAACTGGTATAATAAAATATATAATTTGCACGCACAAAATACTTGGACTTTTTCTGTGCAACAAAGTTGTAATTATTTAGGAACGAGTACTGAAATTAGCGGAAATTGGAGATCGCATAGAAACATAACAAAATCTGACATGCTTATCTCCCGTTCAATCATATGTATTAAACCTACACTAGGTGGCCAAAAGTATCCGGACACTTTCAAAAATTCACATTTTTACATATAGCTCGAGAAATAAGTGATCAATTGTTCTTTAACTTTAGTCATACAAAATATAGGCTTCACCGAACATTTCGAAGTTGAAATTAAATTACCCTTGCATTTGGGGGACGACAAGAAGGGGGTTGAAAGAAAAACCGCTTTTTGACCATAACTCTTCGAAAATAGCTCGGAATAAGCTATCAATTTCAGTAATTAATTAGCATACTATGTATAATTACTGTACAAATTTTTATGAACGTACCACTCTTACTTCTGAAGATATGAAACAGTTTTGAAAAAACGGCAATTTTATTTGAAGGGTTTTTGCTCATAACACGCAGAGTTTTTGATCAAACCTTATCACAACTTCAGGAAAGATGACAAAATACAAGAGAAAGAACATACTAAAACGGTAAATAAAAATATTAAAAATTCAATGAGATATGAACGTTAAAAGGAAATAATTTTTCACGGCGCATGCGCGAACGACAGAAATTTATAACTACAAAAATATTGTAGCCTGATTTATACTGCATCTTATAAAAAAAGTTCCAGTTGAATATCATGAAAAATGAAAAAGATATCAGCGATCTAGTAAGCTGTATTTCATTCATTCGCCTACAATATCTAAATAGTGTGGGTCTGTCCACAAAGAGCTATTTTTAAATTGAAGGTTATTGCGTCGTCGTTCAAAACCACCGTTTCAGAGGGTGTCCGGATACTTTTGGCCACCTACGTATAAGATCTTTTTGGTCGAATAAACGAAATGTGACTACAATGCCGAATATAAATTTTCAAACTGTATACAATTTAACATTGAAAAAAAATGATCGATTGTCATCACACTATTTGTGGACAACCCCTTGCGATTTATGTTTTGCCTGCGAATGAATAAATTACAGCTCACTAGATCGCTGATATCTTTTTCATTTTTCATGATATTCAACTGGAACTTTTTTTATAAGATGCAGTATAAATCAGGCTACAATATTTTTGTAGTTATAAATTTCTGTTGTTCGCGCATGCGCCGTGAAGAATTATTTCCTTTTAACGTTCATATCTCATCGAATTTTTAATATTTTTATTTACCGTTTTAGTATGTTCTTTCTCTTGTATTTTGTCATCTTTCCTGAAGTTGCGATAAGGTTTGATCAAAAACTCTGCGTGTTATGAGCAAAAACCCTTCAAATAAAATTGCCGTTTTTTCAAAACTGTTTCATATCTTCAGAAGTAAGAGTGGTACGTTCATAAAAATTTGTACAGTAATTATACATAGTATGCTAATTAATTACTGAAATTGATAGCTTATTCCGAGCTATTTTCGAAGAGTTATGGTCAAAAAGCGGTTTTTCTTTCAACCCCCTTCTTGTCGTCCCCCAAATGCAAGGGTAATTTAATTTTAACTTGGAAATGTTCGGTGAAGCCTATATTTCGTATGACTAAAGTTAAAGAGCAATTGATCACTTATTTCTCGAGCTATATGTAAAAATGTGAATTTTTGAAAGTGTCCGGATACTTTTGGCCACCTAGTGTAGTTGACAGATGTTGCTATGGTTGTCTTGAGAACTTAGTTTATGCGTTACTGACCCCGACTGCTGAGCCGATTCTGATTTCTTTTCGACTTAACTAAGCAGCTACTGTTGCGAAATACACTGTAAAGACAAATGACGGACCAGAAGTGAAAAAAAAAATGTTACTTTCAAAAGTACTGAAAATTTTACAATAAGTGCTCATAAATTGACTGAGAAATATGCCAACTTTGGAAGTTTAACAACACAAATATGCAACGTGTGAGCACATTGTCCAAAACGTTTAACTACCAAAGTTAATGACAGATTATTTTTCTTTTTACATGACAGCATGTAATCTATAATCCAGTTCGGTCCACACATTTCAAAGTATTACTCTGTTAATGGTTCGTAATTCTGCACTGAAGTGCGTTCTTGAAGTTTTTGTAATGTTGTAATGTTTTCGGTATCGGGGGATTGATAAATAGTGTCTTTGTCCGCAACAGACAAATTTAATATCCCAGAACAAGTATTGAACTAGTAGAATAGTTTCAGCAAATTTTGTATGATTTGTGTGAAAATGGAAAAAAAAAGGTTTTTAGTAGATTTTCTCAATGTCGAATTCACATATTTGAAGGCCCGTCGAAAGGCACGCTTGTGTCCTTTTGCCAAACGTAAAAGTTTTTTCATGTGCCGTTTTGAATTTCTGTCGGAGCACTTTGCTCTGAAGAACCTCGCAACTGTGACATTCGCGTCATGGTAAATCCGCCACTCTATTTTACGGAACTGTGAGTAGAATTGAAGGGCTTGGAAGATGAAGAGGTTATATGACAAAACGGAAATTAAGAGTAATTAAAGTTTAAAGTTTAATTGTTGCAGTTGTTGCAGCTTTTTTATTTTCTGTTTTCGTCATTAGTGTGCGTATGAAATTTGTCTATTGACATCTGCTGTTTGATGTATCAAGTTTTATTTGCTTACCTGTATCCATAGCTTACCATTGTACAGTGTTCATTTTTTAAAATGTAACAGCCCCTTCATCCTCGAAGCCCTTCTTTTGTGAAGAAATGTGAAGATAGTTATCATGAAGTCTTGTAATGAGTGACAATTTAAAAGTTACAACAAGTGCATTTTTCAAATAACGGGAAGCTGGGAGGGTAAGTTCTTATCAATTAGTGTAACTTTTTTTCTTTCGAGAAATTGTGGCTTAAAAAACAAAACAAAAAAACTTTGCGCGAGAATCAAGGACATAGAAAAGCCAATATGCCTAAGAAAGTCGGAATCATATCCTCTTTTTCGCTGTTTCACTTAGCTCAAAGCATTGAATAGAAGTAAAAGTTCTTTGTACAAGAATTAATCGCAAAGCAAAATCAACAAGGTAAAATAAAAAGAATTCTTTTAGGTCTTTCGCCATAAACAAGTTTAAGAAACCTTTGTGGCAAAGAACGTAATGCATAGAAAGAAAGCAACAAATAAATAATAATAATAATAATAAAACTTTCTTAGTTCATAACAC
>JAXGGA010024221.1:0-12389 GCA_038373865.1 Uloborus plumipes
AATTTTATCTTTTGTTCAGAGTTACATACATATTGACAAACAAACCCACATGTGAAACTAATAAAAGCGTATTAAAAAAGATCCATATTTGCGTATTTCGAACTGCATCCCATTTATTTGCGATTAAATTGCATTCATTTTTCCCACTTTGAAAAATACTGCTCACCCTACCTCACACACCATGAATTTTTATTCCAGCATTTTAAAACTCATAACATATTTTACTCACCGCTTTGAAGAAAGCAGCGTAAAATTTTATCAACTGAACGGGAGACTAGTTTTTTGATGACACGTAAAATTTCATATCGCATAGTCATGAAAAATCGCAGAACGACGATTCTGTTTGCCAGGATGGAACACGTTTTTTTTTTTCTTTTTCTTACCCCAATATATCAAAGGGAACACAATTCAGCAATATCTCTTTCTGCCTCATTCATGGTTAATGAAATACTTCGAATCAGCACTAACTAACGCAGAGATTCATTTTTGCTCTATGTACCAAGATGTACAAAATGGAGTGGGCTTTTGGTTTCGGAGTAAGAAAGTTTGCATAAAGTATCAGCAAGACGAAGCACCTTTATAAGGAAAATTGAACATTTGAATGCCTTGATTTTGAGAAAAGTATTTATCATATGTATACTTGTACAGAAAATTTAATAGCATTTCATACCTACTACCAGGGGTGCCCACAGGGGGGATTATGGCGCAAATTGCGTCATCAAAATTTTTGGGGGGGATTTTTTAAGACTAATTTATTTATTTATTTATTTTAATTTAAATTATTTACTGATTTTTTAACATAAATAATATTCATTATTTTTTTTTAATTTAAATTATTTCTTTCATTACTTTATTGTTATTTATTATTTATTTATTTATTTATTTCGTGAGTGTGTGTGCTTGGAATATGTGGAAGAGCAAAAAAGAGATTCTATTCTGCGCATGATTAGTACTTCTAAAAATTAATAGTAAATAAAAAAATAAATAAATAATTTTTAAAAAATAATAAATAAATATTTAAAAAATAAATAAATAAATATTATTTTAAAAAATAATAAAATAAAAAAGAGGGGTGAAAATAAAAAACAACAGAGTGTTGTGAAAAATTGGGGGGGGGGGGGGATTTGCGCCATTGTGCTTTGGGGGGATGGGCACCCCTGCCTACTACGACAGGTGGAATATATTTTGAGTTATGTTAGTGATATGAATTATAATGTTTGATAGCAGAAGAAAATAATTTTATCCTGGAGGCGATTATTTTAATTTTTTGGGAAAGGAAGCTAGAAAAAATTCCTTCAGAACTTTAGAAACACTTTTAATAGTTGCTTTTGTAAATATCAGTGAAAACATTAATTTGAATAATTTTATTGCTAGAGAACTTGTTACGTTTTGAACTATTTGAAACCTTGTTAGTTTTCAACATGATACTTTTCTCCGCTCTTAAAGTAACTTCTGCTATTGACGCCTCTTCTACTTTCTTCTGCTTATCAAAAGTGGTTACTGTCTGATCTTAGGTAAAACCGTACGCGCATTTACGCATGCGTCAGATATTCTCTGATCTTACCAGAATAGGGATGTTAGGTAAGATAACAATATGGGGGAAGAATAATAAAAAGTATTTTGAACCGTATTAAACAACGTAGAACGATGTTAATACATAGTTTAGTTGAATATGTCAAAAGGGTAGAGCAAATGCACAAGTTTTAAATTAAAAACTTCGGAAAGTTATCACTCATAACACATCTACCCTTTTTTAAGTGGAACTGTTCGCTAGTGCTATGTAGGACTCCAATAGTCAATCCTTCCTTTATAACCAAACTAGCTGATGTGCCCGGCATCGCACGGGTTTAAATGCAACATAGCAAATCCAAGAAAATAAATATATGACTTTCAACTAAGCCCAGTAGAATCATATTTCTCTCAAAGGTGTTTTTTGTGACCATGCGGTAGATTAACTGGGTGTGGAGGAGAACGTGAAATCAAACTGTTATGCGTTATTTATTTTATCCAGGTGATTTTCCAAAAAACACTTTATATTTTCTAACTGTTGCCAAAATCAATTATCTCTTTACTTAACCCGATATCGATTAGTGGCATAGATGAGTATAAAAATTCTAAGAAAGCAATAAATTTCATACTTACTCCAGAGAAACCTTGGCTCAAAATTTTCATCATGTTACTATTAATATTGTTGTTGCGAGGCAACCAAATTTTGCAACAATGGGTTGAAAATTTAATCATTTAATGGGGAAATTACATGAAATTTACTATTTTCCATAATAACTTTTTAAAACTAAGCTTCTTAGAAATAAATTATAGCTTATCTTGCTCCCTGTTACTGTAGCTATCTACGGTGAAAAAAATGGTGAAAATCGGTCCAGTAGTTTGGAAGATTACCCCGGACATACATACAAAATGTAGTTATTTATGCATTTTGATTGATAAAATAAAATGTTTTCCTTGGATCTTTGTCACACGTTCCTTTGTTGCATTTGATATAATTCAGCGGGGGGTGGGGGGGGGGGGTATCTACTTTATTAAAAGTCTGACCTTCATAAAGCTGTTGTGATTGTGAAAGGCTGAACAGTTACGCACGGACACCCTTAATTTTAGTCAGTTTTCGCTAATTTCTTATAATTCAATAACAGGGTGACGATAGGCAATGAATGCTTCCAAAATATGTTTTACTGTGTTCTTTGGGACTTATTTGGCCGTGGTGATCTGATCGATAAGGCGCTGGACTCATAACCGGAGGGTCCGGGTTTCGATCCCAGCCGGTCAAAGATCCGCTATATTCACTAATGGTGACTGCTGTGTGTTTAATGTCGGTCGTGGTCACAAAGTCCTCCAAGTTCCCATTCCAAATCAATACATTTGGGGATGCTGGACCAGACATCGCTGGGCTTCTGGTCTGGATCAAAAAACAGAGCGCTCTTCTAGGCCCCATCCAACCGTGTAGTGGTAGGTATGAGGGACCCTACAGTGAATAAATCATTACTATTAAAGCAGTAAGTAACCGCCCCTAAGCCAGGGCTAAGGCAGAAACATGCAATACACAACCAGCTCGTTTATTCCAACCATGAACTGCAGTTTCGTGCTTATTATATGCACTCATCAGCATGGTATAGGAATTAAACGAGCTGGAGGCAAAAATCCTCTTATAGAGCAAAGAGAGCCAACAAAACCTGGTAGCTAATAGTAAATTAGAGCACCAGCGAGCGACCGCACTTGGTACGGTACAACTCGAAAATTTTGAGGCAAAGCTCGGGTATAAAGCAGCAAGTAACCGCCCCTAAGCCAGGGCTAAGGCAGAAACATGAAACCACCACCAGATCGTTTATTCCAACCTACCGAAAAACGACGAAAATGGACTTACGTTAGTCTGGTACTGAGGTACAGATTTTAGCATGGTGCCGACGATATATCGTTGCTTGAAATGAACAGTGACATATCTGCAAAAATCGATTTTTTTTAATTACATCAAAAAATTCATTTTTTTTTTTTTTACTCTTTCTTGTGGTAATATCGGCATATCTCTAGTTTCAAAATATCACGCAGCAATAGCTAGTGTCGTAGTGCATAGTTGGTATTTCGGCACGCTTCTTCTAGTAAACAACGACACAGCCGCCATTGCGTCAGTTCTGAAGAAGTGCTTGGATGAGGAACATCTACTGTCTGTCTGCGTATTGCGCGCCTGGCAGTCACGATCACTTCCATTTGAACAAGGGGTGATAGGATAAGGAGACGCACTTGCCGGTGCTTTCGCTTCTTACTTCCTGTTGAATGTTACGTCGCATTTCTCCCCTATTTTGAGGCAATCCAAAGAGACCTCAGGCATGCGCAAAAGCGAGGAAGGTTTTACGATAAAAGATTAGACAGTATGTCTCTGAAAGTTGATTCGGCATAAGTATCCTTAATACCATTTTACTTCTAGGTATTATGAAAACAAAATCGACATTTCGGCTGATGGGCCGGTGTTATATCGAGTAATACTTACGTAACAACGGCATATCTAAGTAGTTCAGTAAAAAACAATTATTTTACCACCAAAATATTTCGCTGTGGCTAATAATATATTCGGGAATAATTTATTCGATTGTGCAAAAACTTTGAAACGCTCTCCTTCAAAGTAGTGTTTTGCAAATATACCACTGTTAATTTCAAGCAGCGATATGTACAATACTTATGGTACTTTTTCAGTTGCATTTATAAAAGTAAATGCAAAAATACGTCCTTCGTTTCAATTTTTCAAGCGTGGTAGAGGGCGGATACAAAGATAGCCATTCAATGCGTTTTATATCGAAGACCAACCATGCTTATTTATACGCAACTACATTAGTACAGTGGCAGCTTTATCATGTCGCAGGCTATTACAATTACGAGGGACCCCTCGACCCCAAGGCCCCGAAGAGAAAATGCGCATGGTAAATGCTTTTCATAGGTTTGTGATTGATAAAGGCGCATCAAAAATGCACTATGACGAGGGCTCCAAACCAGTCTCTCCGCCAATGTTAATTACATTGATTTTTGAAAGTCTGTTGAGGGGGGGGGGCGCGGGTGGCCCAGAATTATATTCACCAAACCGCTCTTAATCACGGACATGTATAAATCAATGCACATTTTCCCCTGCAATAAATTACTATTTTTCGTGTAGTATACAAGAAATATAATGTTGGGGGATATTCACCTCTCGCTTTTTACGTTATAGAAAAAACATCGCACCAATTGAGGACTAAATCTCAGGTGCCGATCTGGACGAGGGGGGGGGGAGTCGGTGTCAGTGTCGTATCTACGAATTTTCCAAAGAAGTGTGAAATCTTGAAACTGCAGCTTAGTAACACATTTCTCCAAGCTTTCAACGATTTAAAAAAAAAATTAAGGAATTGCCATCCGTCAGAATTTGTCACCCGGGCAAAAGACCAGGCTTGCTCACTCTCAAGATTTGGAACTGGGATGGGGGGAGATTTGTGGTGTAGGATGAGCAAGCGATATTATTATGAGAAGCGGAATAATTTAAGAAGGGGTTTTGATCTCATTTTAGGGGCAGGGACCCTTGAGATAAGAGGTCACTGACCACTCAAAAGTACCATTATTCCGCAAACTTTCTCTGACGATTCGATAAATTTGGAGCTTTAATTGTAATGTTGAAATTTAAAATTCCAAATGTTTTTTTTAATTAGGGTGAAGTGGGGTAATTGCGTACTTGGGGCAAATGTGTACTCATTTGAAAAAAGGAGGAAAAACTGAAGCTAGCTGCTATCTAGTGGCGCCATTTGGAAGCCTGTAGTTTAGTGATCACTTCTCAAATGGCTGCACCTATGTCCAGATAATAAGGCTTTATCAATCTGCCTCCATTTCGTCAGGTGTTTTTTTTTCATTATGAATCACATTTCGTGGACTTTTGTTTACAGTGCTGCAGGATCACCATTTTCCGCTAGATTTGATTAGTTCTTGAATAAATCACTTGAAGGTAAGTTGTTTTCTTCATTAATGGCTGCAGATTAGTTAAATTAATGTTTACCTGTACATAACGTTGGGGTATACATTTACTCCGGTATGTTTTCAGTCGCGGGATAAATGTGTATTTTTTCCTGGGGCAAATGCGTACTACAGTAAACATTTATCCCAAGCAAAATTTACATAGAATACACATTCACCCACTCCGTATTAGACTTAAACAATCTTATTAGGGCTGATATTTTTGTTCCCAAATGTTTGATTAACCTCCTCACAATAAATTAATTGATTCTGTTTGTTTTCAGGAAGAAGATGCCTCGAAAACACTTTCGTTTACCCTCACTCTGAAGATATTAGCGAAATCGATGGCAATGCTATTGTCACCAAGCTTCCAGAGCCATCTGTAGGAAGAAGAGGTGTTTTGATATTCCCAGTTAAATTTTCCTCCTACAACATGGGTTAGCAGAGTTGCTGGAGGTCTCACTCAAATTTTCTGTTCTCATTTTGGCCAGGACTTGCCACTATAATTCCTTTTTTTTACCTTCCAAGATACAAATTTTGACATGTTCTTTTCAATTTTTCTATTAAAGACGCTTTTTACCTTTTACTCCTATGCTTTGTACTTTGTTTTCACCTTTGTAAACTGTGCCAATTAAGAGAGGACAGAAGGTGGGCAACAAAAAAAGTGCATAGCTTCCACTGGAATATTCGGAAATAAAAAAATCATATACAGAATTTTTTGTCCTTAACTGCTCTTTTGTACTTATTTGGCCCAACAGCAAAACAACTGAATTGTATAGGATTTTCATGCGGCGTACACATTTGCCCCAACTTGTGGGGCAAATGTGTACTTCGGAGGTGGTTTTAAAAACATAGCAATACAACCATGAAAAAAATAGTTTTTTAAAATTCTTTGGGTGATTTGTAATCTAGAGAAACGCCGCTAAAAGATGATATAAAAAAATAAAATTCTGAATAACCCCCTCCCCACCAGAGACTGAAGAAGTTGAATTTCGTCAAAACAGGTACACAATTACCCCACTTCACCCTATATATCCTCATGCGTTCACACTTGTATTTTATCGTTTGGCAAAAATTGAAATTCCTTTCGGCAAATCTACAATTTCCGCCCTCCCAAAAAATTTCAGTTCGATCCCCCCCACCACATTTTTAGAGGGGGTGGCTCAGTAGCATTTTTTTTTTTGGGGGGGGGGGGGGGGCTCGTAACTCTCGAACTACTAACATTTTGTATAATTCAGTGCTTACTAGCAGCGTCACTTTACTTCTGGGGAACATATTTAATACCCATACTTTATCATTTAAGCATCCCAGTAGTCCTCATTCCCTTCACGTCGTCAGAACCCTACCCACTTCTTTTGCTACATGCAAAATATTTATGAAAGCCATATTTCTTTCCCAAAATGTGAAATGTTTGTTTTTGATGGAAAATATAGATAAGTTTTCGAAGAATGGCTTTGGTCAGTCACCTTAACCAGAATATTCTATTCGTGACTAGTAAACAACGAAATATAGTCGCGTAGCAACGTCGGAAGCAATGGCGGGAAAGTAAAACAAATTGTCGATAAAAATTATTCATGAGCGCATTTATTAGCTGGAAGAGAAAAATTATAATTTAGGAAGTTTATTTTTAGTTGGACAATGGAACAATTATTTTGTAATCTATAATTTAGTCGAGCTTATTGATGGATCAGAAACTCTTTAGTAAAGAATTATTTAGTCATGAATTACTTTTGAAGGCTCCCTCCCCCTTTTTTTTGCATGAAGTATCGTCACTTTTTTGCAGTTGGAAAACTTAAAAGTGACATTCTAAAAATAAAATTTTGGGAAGCTAATAGGGGAGAGTGGTAATGAATGGGCCATGGTGATGAATGGGCCACTAACAAAATATGAAAAAGTATTTTCATGAATTTTTTTTCGATGCCACCAATAGATGTAGCTATTTGGTCTACTAAACTCATCTAATTTTCATTCGTTTGCGCTGAGCCATTTTTAAATTAGAGTAGCATGGTCAAGAATCTGGCTGAAAAGTAAGTTTTTCCCTTTTTAGTAAAGCATTTCCTAGCTAAAATGTACCAAGTATTTCACTGCATACATATGTATAAGCTAGTCTTTCCATATCTATAAACTAATCTTGAGATGTATTTTGATGTTATCTAAATTCAATGTACTCAAAAAACCTAAATGTATTCCAAAAGTATAGGTGGGGCTGAATGGGCCACTATGTCATGGTAATGAATGGGCCACCTAAATATTGTTTTTCTTCCTTTTCTATGGATTTTCGCATTAATTTGAAACACAACTGACTGTCATAGATAGATTAAGATTACTGTCGTCAAAATAGGTTTGTAGTAACTTCTAAATATAATTTGCAGATCTATATTATATTCCTATAGTACAATAGACCTCTGGTCGCATTCCGTGGCTCTCCTTCATATTATATTCCTCACAGTACAATTTCATTTTCTTTCTTGGTAACTTAAGTTATATATTTCTTATTCCCGATGTCTAGTAAATTTAAAAAAAAAAAAATTTGAATTTTGACAAGTTTGAAAATGAAGATGAAGTTTTTGAAAGTGATTTTTAATATTATTTTTGAAATATATAAATTTTGTTAAATCATAGTGTGTATTATCTGTTATTTTTTATACATATATTTGATGTTATTTATTTCTTACAATCTCATTATTTAGTCATTTTTCTGCTACAATTGGTATGCATCAGTTTTGATGTTTATATAATTTTAAATCAGTATGATTTTGAATCATCATGTCAAGTGCCACATTTATTTTGTCATATTCAGCAAATAAAAGTTTAAATCCACATGTTTTCATTGAAATCATTTAGTGGCCCATTTATTACCTTCGATGGCCCATTCAACCCCATAGGTGGGGTTGAATGGGCCAAATTTCAAAATTTTTATTTTCTATTATAATTCATTATAGACAGGTGCTAATCCAACTTTTATGACTTTCTAAGATAGCCAGATAAGTAAAGTAACTAAAACACCAATTTAGAGTTAAAACAAAGTGTTAGGAAAAATTACAAAAATTCAAAACCAAAAAGTGGCCCATTCATTACCACTCTCCCCTACATCTTGAAGATAACTTAGCACTCATATATTTCGTAAAATATATTCAAGATGTAAATTTCAAAGTTGCTACAAACACATGTAATACCTTAGTAATTACACATATGCTACTAGTTTAGATTTGTAGTAAATTGACAATGCTTTTTTAGTAATATTCACATTTATTGCTCCATTTGTTTTAAATATTAAATATTGACTAAGCTTATAAGGTTTTTCTTTGCAAGTTCTTCAAGTTTATAGATTTACTAACTGTATTTCACTGGTATAACAATATTCTTTGTTGCGTTTTGCTTTGATAATTAATCATTTAAACAGGAATATGTACCGCAATATAGCATTAAACCACAGAAAAAAATGACATTTTATAAGTAGTTACGTATGAAATTGAGGTCGTGTAAAATGTAAGTTATTTTTGTATTCCTGCAGGAATTAGTAGGTTAAAAGTCAAGTTCTCGCTTGTAACTCAATATTAAGTAGTAGGGTCAGTAGGGGTAATTATGAACAATTGTTTACACTTTCGCACGCTAATTGCTCTCTGGAGCACCATGTCCTATTTCAAAATCTGGACACCCATCAGAAACAACCATTAACTCCTCTGCTACACTGCTCGACCGGTTTTATAATTTTTTGGCTGTTGGTCTTTTAAAAATCTTTGTTCTTAATTACCCCAATTGCTCATAATTACCCCATAGTATATGCGGTAAATATGAACTTGCTTCCCCCCCCCCTGGCTTAACCTGGATTTTCAGTGAATTCCCTGACTTCATCCTAAAAATGATATACTACGAAGGGATATCTGGCTGTCTTTCTAGATTTTCGTTGGAGTTCTGGTTTTTTTTAGAGAAATGTTTGAATACTTCTTCATGAAACTAATGTGCTAGTCATCACCTGGCTTTCCATCTCTGAATCGGACGTGCAACTCATTAGCCAAAGCAAAATCTTGAACAAGGCTTTTCAAATCTTCCTTGTCGCAAGGAAATCCCATAGGAGTCCTAGCAACTAGACATTTTGCTGGAGTTAGCTCCACATCAGTTGGGATGTCTGTTGGGAGACCTGCTCCCATCATATCAATTTTGACTCTGCCCCTTTAATTCTGTTGTGAAAAACACTCAGAGAGATGGTGAAGGTGTCCACTGCCTCTCAGTATTTCATTTTCATAATTTATAATATCATTCACAGCCCCTTAAAATAAGTCTTCATTGCTGCACTGAGGTGGTGGCGTCTTCTTTACATATCTGTACCTCAGAACCAGACTAACGTAAGTCCATTTTCGTCATTTTTCAGTAGAGGGGAAAAACGATGTATTCGACAATCGTTTTTCCCCTCTACCGAAAAATGACGAAAATGGACTTACGTTAGTCTGGTTCTGAGGTACAGATATGTGCGAGGCATTTGGACGTTAAAGTCGACAGACAACTTCATACAAATCATTGCAAAACGTTAATGGCTGAGTTATGATCAAAATAACTATTTGGATCAAAAAATTGGACCTGAAGTGGAAAAATCTACTCTGAAAAAAATGTTCATAATTACCCCTACCTAGAAAATATGGGGTAATTATGAACACCTTCCTGCCTCACCTGCATGGTGCTAAAAATAAAGGACAGTGAAACTCCAGTTGATTCCTGTTAAAGGCTTAATAACTGAAGGCAAATATAATAAAAACAATAACTTAGCACAACTTTATCAATCCGAATAGGATGGATATTGATAAATGTGAAAAACTGTTTGACAAACTTTGTAAGAAGGGTTAGGATAACTCATTAAATGACGAGTATGGTGCTGCCATATCAGTGAAAAAACATCCCTAACCGAATAATGAAGATGTGAATTTCCAGTTGCTACTGCTATTTGGGTTTCTTCTTTGCTTACAGAAGCGCTGATGTGTCTTTTGTTCTGAATTACCTCGTTTTCACAATTACCCCGCTTGACCCTACTAAAAATATGTTTGCTGCTCTAGTTTCAAAATGGAAAAACTTTTGTTCATCAAGGTTTCAAAAGTTTTTTTCCACTTGATGGTTGGTGCCGTAAGTAATAGTGCTAAATCTTTTTGCTGTGTTAGAAAATAGTTTTAAATGATGAATGATACCTATGGGGTGCATGATATGCATTGATATGTAATACACTTGAAAAATGTCCCAAAAAGTTTTTCAAAAGCAGTTTCATCTGTTTGCTGTCGAGTTCTAGGACTATATTGTCCAATAGCAACAAAAGAAGAAAACTAGCTAGTAACTATAATAAATACGTAAGCGAACCAAATGAACTGATAGCACATAAACAAATGACCGGTGGTCAGTTGCATTCTCCGCAAGACATGTCAATCAAAAAAAGGAAAGAATTAATTGCACATGTGGTCCGCGTGTATCAAAGGACATGGTCGAGCTCGCTGCTGTATCTCAGTCGGAATGCTCATCCATCATCTTTTGACGCGTGTTCTTTTACTTTGGACGTTGGATATCAAGTAATGAAATACCAAGGTATCGATAGCGAAAAATAACTTAGATTAGTTGGAATTAGCGATGTTTGATACGAAAGTGTAATGCAAAGCAGTGGTGAATCCGGAAGGGAGGGGGGAGGGTAAAACCCAGAACTGTTGGCTTTAAAACATATTGCCAAGCAAAATAAGATTTTTAATCGTTTTATAGCAGACTAGCTTATTACCCGGCGTTGCCCGATATTGCTTTATGTTTAACTTATTTCATGCTAAATAGGTGAGCCTTAAATTGAAAACTCGTTGTTAATCGAAATCTTTGTTGGAAAATGCTCAGATTTACACGTGTTAAATGTTATCAATTTGTATGTTTAAAGGCTTATCTCTATTACTCTATGTATTCAAAATTGAAGGAAAATGGCCATTTTGAGACAAAATTTTGATTAAAATAAGCCGCCGTTGTCTTATTTTAATCATAAGAGTATTTTCGCTTAATTTTCTATGCATAATTAATTCAAATAACTCATGAGATGTAACCATCTATGGAATAACATGAGCTCTACTTTCTTTCTGAAACGATCTGCAACAATATACAGGGTGTCCACTCCAATCGTGGACCAATAGCTAATTTCTAAAATGTTAGACATAAGCATATAGTTTATTTAGGAAAAAAATCTCCAAATTACGAAAGGAATTTTGGGTCTATTCAATGTTTTTCAAAAAATCAAATTTTGAAAGAGTTACGAAATTTAAATTTTTATACAGCCCCCCAGTCCTATCAATCATATTTAGTAAAACATTCTTGGCACTGTAACATTTAAAACTAAAAAAAATCACTCTTCTACCACAGAAATCGACCGAGTTATGACGTTTTGAAAAGTCAAGATTTTGCATTGTTTCATGACGTCATCGAAGGAGCGATCTCTCGAGGGAGGGAGCGAGTTTTGTCCAGGTTTCTATAAATATTTTGAAAAATGCCATGTCTGAACCAGAAATTGCACTCATTACAGAATCGAAACATCCCCTTAAAATTAACTCAAAAATATTATGACGGCAAGGGTTGTTTAGCAGATTGCGATCAAACATGTTTTCTAGATTGGTACAGGCACCATTTATTCAACCTAGGTTGCTTCTTGTTGTATCACAGCAAAGTGTTGACTTTTATCTGTAAACCCCCACATTTCAACTGCTTAATAAACAGCCATGGCTTGTTCTTCTAATGATAATGTTGAGATTTTAAGAACCACCAATAGTTATTTCTTGCATTGGAAAGTTACTAAAATTGCTAATATATCAATCCTGTCTCTCTTAACTAAGTATTTTTAGGAGGAGTTTAAGAGAAGTTCAGTTTATGATCAGGTCCTTTGTATCACGCCCTTTTTGGTGCTGATG
>JAXGGA010024222.1:0-12388 GCA_038373865.1 Uloborus plumipes
TTAGTTTGTCTTCTAATCACTTTCGTCATGATTAAAATCTTTCAAAAACTAAAGTTTGATACTAATATGCATAGTTAAAGAAAAACCATACAGAATTACTGTTTATCTAAAAAGCATAAACATCAAAACAACTACAGAAGTCTTCGTCACGTATTCCCAAGGGAGAGCAAAAACACTTTGTGCACGTTTCAAGAGAACTCAGGCAAGACAACCTCTTTTTGGACACTTGCTCTTCCGAGGGTATCCGATTACAGCCACAAGTGACCGAATGACTCCCCCCCCCCGCAAACCCCCGAAAAGAAGCCATGCATCACTCAGCGGGGAGCCTGCTCCTGCCTCCGATAAGGGGGGTGGAAATTTTTAGCTTGTGATGTGGAATAGGCTCAGTTTTGTACAGATTTCTATTGTTCTAATAAAGCTACCGAAAATATTTTTCACTCTTTGGATAGCTAAGATCGAGCGCTATGATTTCATCTTTTAAAAAATTCGAATATTCCATACGGTTCGTCTAAAATTTCACTTTTTGTCCGTTGAACTTTTAAGTTCATTTAAAAAAAAATTGAATTATGTTAAAGAAACACAGCCAAAATCAAAACGTGCATTTGTCGTCATAGATTTAGTCAGAAAAAAAAAGATTCGAAAATCTTAATTTGCCGGTAAGATATCGCGAAAATACGAAGAATTTTTGGCCCGTAGGATAACATAGGAAGTCGAAACCTGGGAATCTCTCTGATGGGTCCTCTTAACCAATCAAGTTACGGCAATTATTGGAGAACGTAAAGAACTAAATGCTTGGTTTGATGATTTGAAGATTTCCGCTGTCGCTTGCAGGAAAAATCTAGATTTACTGTACTAATCAAGCTGTGGTAGATGTCGGAAAACGCAGTGAACTATTGATTGATAGAGTCTATTGCCGTTTGATAGCTTGCAAAGTGTAGTTGTTTCTTGTTCGATGAGTAAATTACACTTTATTTTTTAATAGTAGGGAAGTAAAATAGAGAATAGAGTGAAATAGGGTTAATCTACTTAAGTAGGAATAAATGTAATTAAATAATTTTCGCTATTAAAATCAAATGAAAAAATACAGCCAGCCAGTATATAAAAATGGATGCTTAATTTTGTTTATATATATTTTAAGATGTTAATGTGTCTATGAAAATTTTACATACGTTTTATTTGTCTAGAGAGACTAATGATTCTCAAACTGGCGATTGTAACTCACTGAATATTTTCAGTGGATTGAAACACCTATTAAGTTTCATTGCTGGAGGTTTGTTCCGCATGAGACATTAAAAGATTTCTAAAATTATCCTGTTAAAGGGAAAAAAACGGGAAAAATGCGAAATTCCAAATTTTGTTTCCAAATTATAGAACAGTCATATGGGATAGCTGTAAACCACGTGGTTAACTTTGCATAACTTTATATTTTATTTAGAATATTTGACTTCAACAGAAACTAGAAGGCTAAGGTTATTATATCAGTTTTCTAATTTTTATTTTACAAAATATAGGGTGTTTCTAATGTCTTGCATTAATAAAGACGATTTATTTTTAAAAAAAACTATGTAAAATTTATAAATAATTCTTCCTTAATCTTGATTCTTATCTCATCAAGTACCCTCTCCCCCACCCCCACCTCCATTAGTGCAACATTAGCTAAAGGTATGTCGGAAGCGTTAACATCGAAAACTAAAAATGGCGTCTATGAGAGAAAAAAACAGGGCGTCGGAGTCGAAGAGTCGGAGTGATTTTGGACCAAAGGAGTCGGAGTCGCTGAGAAACATATCGACTCCGACTCCAACCACCTCCGATTTGGATAAAATTTTATGGAGGTGAATACATATCTTTGAAACTAACAAATACAAATTTTCAGCGTCCAATATCCAAATCCTAAACATCTAGGATCATTAAAAAGGGCTTCAAAATGGCGGGTCTGCTTTGTGAAACGAATTGCTATGTTTGGGCTTATGTAAGTGAATAAAAAATATTTGGTGCAAAAATGCATTGTGTTAAAATAAAGTCTGGCCATTTAACAAGAAAAGGATTAGTTTTGTACGGAGTCAAATGACAAGAGCGGCACTTGTCTTTTGCTCTGGAGAAAATGGACTTTTTGGAAGGTCACAGTGACCGCCGAAATTTGAGGTAAATATGGTGAAATTACCTGCGAGAATTCTTGAGAAAAATGAACTTTTTGAGAGGTCACAATGACCTCCCACGACCTCCAACTGGCATACCCCAGCTTGCTGCCCCTCCCCCCCCCTAAAGTGAGTCCTGGCTACGACCATGAATAAAAATGAAACTTTTTAAAATGGACTTAATATTTCAACCTTTGTTTAGGGTTTTTCCCTCTTCACTTTTGGGTAAAAAAATAAATAATAAAAAAAACAGTAGTCGGGAGTCGGAGTCGGAAGTTTTAAAATCCCGGAGTCGGAGTCGACCATTTTTCCTCCGACTCCGCAGCCCTGGAAAAAACTCCCAGCTGCTCCTCGAAGTGAGTTTTGAGCTTTGAGGGTCATCTCCTCCCCAGAACCTTTGATTTCAACACATATTTCTAACTTTTATATGCCACTTTATTTGCGTAGAAGGACTTGTGACTGAACTTTCTCTCGACAGAAATTAAATTCTGGCTGCGCTAGTGCCTGGTGCGAAGTTGAAATCATCCAAATCAGTAAATCGCAGCCTTTTAAAGGCTATCAACCCACAAAGCTAATACAGTGAACTCTCACGTCTACACCGCCTATTTCTGCGCCTTTTTCACTTATACGACGATTTTGAATGGTCTCAGCTCATTCCATAGCAAAATAATGATAGTATCATTCGCTTATGCGTCGCTCTAAAGATACATATTTCACTTATGCGCCGAATTTTCCATAAAATGTAAAACAATATTTTTTTTTTAATAAGCATTTCTTCACTTTCCTCTTTAAACTTTCCCTTTATTGCTCACGGAAGGCATTTTTTCCGCATGAACTAGAGTTCAGAGAAGGACAATTACCATGGATCATTTTAAAGTGAATAATTTGTAATTATGTATGCTGCAATTTTTGTTTGCTCTTTATCATTGCAGTTACGTTACAGTAATTGCCGAATCGTAGCAATATGTCGCTTGTCTATAGACACATTCTTACTCATTCTCTCATTAGAACCGATGTTGCGTTTTAGTCCTTTAAATAGGCTTGTTCACTTACGCGTCTCTCTCACTTATGCGCCCTTTTCTGTTGGTCTCTTGGGCCGGCGCATAAGTAAGAGTTCACTGAATTATAGTACCCCCCCCCCCATCCCCCTCCACCAAAAAAGTTTATTCTAAAACTAGATTAGCTATTGAATTGTTTTCTCTAAATTACGAAAATAAATAACAATTTTTATATTAATTTCGATCATTCAGACAGAGAAAACGCCTTTTCTTAGCAATTTGTAATAAAATCATGAAGTAATCATTGAGATATTTGATATTACGGCATTGCTTAGTTGTAGCAATTTGTTTAATAGTTGTTGTCTCGGATAGTGCACATCGTATTTCGAGCTCCAAGTGTATTATCATTTATTTTCAAGCACTAATGATTATCGATTAGGTAGATTTGATACACATGATTTCTATTTTTTTTTGTTTTGTGATCAAACAATGACCCAATCCTGGTACTTATTTTTATCCCCCCCCCCCTACCTGGAGGTAAAATGGGATGGAGGGAGGGGGGTCTTTTCATCACTGCAAGACTTTATAAACACCCTATAATTTTGCAGTACTGTACACAACTAATTCTCTAATTCAACAGTTCTGAGTTTACTAGTCCGAAGCTACTCGTGAATGCTCAATTGAGATTGTTTAAATCAATAGTCCTATATTGTAACATTTTATTTAATATAATAAATGATAAAAAATCTTTCGTTGCAACATAAAAAATGGAGGAGGGGGATTTTCAAACATTAAAAATTTCCGTTTTTATGGTTTGATTTGACTTTGCACTACTTTTATTATAATTTATTTTACCCCACTTCTTTCCATGGTTCAAAGTTGCCCGACGTGAGAGGATAACTTTAACCAGGTTAATGATTCATTTTAAAATAATTTTATAATGATTTTATACCTATTTTAATTCTTAATTTTGGATAACAAGGTTCACAATACTTCAGATGTTTTTCTTTAGTTATATGCCTCACTCATATTTTAACAAATAACACTGTTAAAATATGAGTAAGGGAGTTTAAAATAGAGAAATTATGTATCAAAGTTACCTTGAATGACTAATTTCCAGTTTGCATACAAAATTCAGGGCAAACCCTCTAGTAACCCCCTAGAACAGGAACCCCCAGTCTGAGATAAAGCGCCCGACAAAGTACCCCCCCCCCCGGTCATTAAAAGTTCCTTAGCTCATAGAAACTCTCCCTTGTGGGCACCCCTCAGAAAAGATACCCAAGTAGCACACTTGGTTTTTTAAAGGTTGTAAAATGGTTATTAACTTTGTAACAACTGCTTAAAAACGTTTATAAAACGTTTAAAAGTTATTTGTGCTACCTGGGTAGTTTTTTTAATGAGAAATATTGATGATAACTATATTTTTCTCTACAGAATCTCATTTTTGGCCCATAAAATCTCCTTTAAAAAGATTATGGGATTTTATTTAGGATCTAAAACAAAGCATTAAATTAAAATGAAGTAAACAGAATCAAACGAAAAGTTTTTCTTTTTAAATAATAATGATTATTTAAAAATATTCTTTTAACTTTTTAGAAGACTGAAAAAATCGTACTTGGGAAGAAGTGTGTCGTGTCTATTTAGTTTGCCTTTTTAAAAACTAGATTGCAGTGCTTAAAAGTGTTTCAATTTCTGGTTTCGCAAACACGAACTAAGTGTGTTTGAGTAATTGCTTTTGTAAACGATAGGCAATCTATTCCATGAGCTAATCGAAACCAAACAAGGGATGAATTACTCCATTTATTACTTTGATTTTGATATTGTTATTTCCTTAGAATAATATATGATAATACTTCATGAGTTACGCTCCAAACATTATCAGAACATTTTGGGTTGTTGGGGAAAAATAAAACTTGATTACCAGCTTGCCATTTGCCTTGTTGAAAAATGATTTTATTTATTATTGTATGCTAAAACATTGTTTTTTTTTTTTTCTTTTTTTCTTTTTTAAATAATTTTTTAGATTTGTGATAATTTATAACAAAAAAATAGATTTGCCGTTATAAATTTAAGGAACGATTTTAGTAATTTATAGAGATTAAAAAAGAATATAATAACACGAAAAATATTTTAAATTTCTTATTCAAAACACGCGTCTGGACAAATCTAACGCTTGTTATTTCAGAATGTGCTATTCCTGCGTAATGGTCATTAAACAGTTATATATTTACAACAATCAAAATTTGAAATGAGGCTTACAGCACTCATTGCTGTTGAGCTATTTTCGTGGATCGCGCCCTCAAACCTCGTGCGCCCCCCCCCTCCCCCGTGCCGCGGGAGTGCTATGTACGCCACTGAAAATATCACCCTTTTATTTGAATGAGCGGTTGTCATTTTACTGAAGCCGTTAGTGATTATATTTTCTCCCAAAATGTGTTATTGACAGCTAGTGTAAAGTGGTGTTAGTCACAAAACGCTACGTTTCTGTCTCAGTGAATATTGGTAGAACAAATGTTAACTTTTTGTGTTCCATTTTTTTTTTTTATGCTCTTGATTTCCCTAAGCATAAGTTAAGAGACATGGGATCCGTATAGAAAGTTACGCTTCGTATTTTTTGACTTTTTTTTTTTTAAATTGTATTATCGTAACTGTTCTTCTATTTCTTCATATTTTTGAAATATTATTCCACTTTAAATGCTAAGATACGGTAATTATAATTGTGGTTATTCTTTGGAATCTGATTTAACTTAGAAATTTCTTTATGCTAAAGATATTTAAATGAATTAATTTACAAAAAAGATTTCATTTTCTCTGCTGAAAAGTACGATTTTTTTTTATATTTACATTACATATTTAATTTTAATATTACAACTGTGCACAGTTTTTACGCCATGGAGTTTTATTTTTTGATGTTTGTTTCATGTTTTAAAGTGTAACTTTTATTGTGTTTAAATTTATTTACACTCTTTTCATGCAATATTTCTGTGAATAAAAGATCTGAAAAAATTGTCTGAGATATATGAAAAGTTATAATTTTAAGAACCATGGAGTAGAGCTGTAGAGCTTAGAAATTCGAAAAAAGGAAAAAGAGCTTTTCAAAATACTACTAATAATAATAATAATTAAAAAGTGTTTTAAAGCCAGGTGGCAATCATTTATTGTGAAAACTTTACTTTCTCAGAAAAAAAAATGGCTACTTGTTTTGCTTTCTTTTTCTTTTTTCAAGTATAACAAAAAAAAAAAGAAAAAATACTTTTATCCAACCATAAACAGTCATAGTTAGTTAAAGTTTGCATCGAATTTGAGTTTGAAGTTTTAAGCAAGTTATATAGGGGGAGGTGTTGTACCTTGGGCCATGTTGTATCTTGGGCCAGCATGCATTTTCAGAAAACACATAGCAGGTCAAAACCCATCCGCCTGTTTCGATTTGACACTAGGATATTGTATCTTTGTTATGTTCTTATACCTTATGTGCATGCTAAAAAAATTGAAAAGAAAGTTTTGACTACCGTAAAATGGGGTTAATCGGAACACTTTTCAGCTTTGATTGTAAAAAAAGCAGTTAAAAGATTTTTTTTTAATTTGATTTTTTGGGTAAAAACTTCGGTCTTGCTTTACTTTTGATATTCCAAGCAAAGACAAAAGATTTCGATCAATTATTATTAAAATATATAGCAAATTATGGGTGTTCCGAATCACCCCGCTGATAGGGGTCAATCGGAACACTTGTTAAAATTTTTATTTTTTTCAATTTAATCTGTAATAGGTCTCACAAAAATGAGTAATATTGATGGGGGAGAATAAGAACAGATAATTACTGTCAAATAAATGTATAATTTCAGTACCAGTAAACGTTTATAATTTTTAAAAATTCAAAATAATTTTGAACTTATGAAAAATGAAAAGTAATTTTAAGAAAAGCTTTTGAATTGAAATGCAAAGATTTAACATGAATGGAAGTCACTCATGTCGTCCACAAATATGTACTTGTCCTTAAAACTAGCAATTGTGACTTGGCTTAAGTTTTTTCATAACAACTCCTGGGATGAACTCTGCCTTTTCTTTAGTTTTTTGAAATTTCTGGGTTTCGGGGATTGTCCTGAAAGATTTTTTCGCTTATTCATCACTGTCTGTGTGCTGGACGTTTACTACATAAAGTCTATGTGACTTTCTCCCTTTTATTTTAAGTAAAAAAAAGTCTCCTGGAGAAAAAATCTTTTGAAATCTGTAACTTTTGTCATTCTAAGATCTAGTTGCTCACGAGAAGGGATAAACAGTAATAAATCCTCGTCCCTGTCATGATTAGAAGAATTGGGGTTAGAATCTTGATTTTTCAAACAATTTCCTTCAAATAAGTTTGAATTGGAACAACAGAACTAAGTGTTCCGATTCACCCCACAAATTTTTTTCCCATGGCATTTTTCAGAATTCTTCACTTTTATGACACAATTTATAAAAAATGTAAATTCTAATGTGGTATTCTGTTGTTCAGATACATGTATAATTGAAACATACCACCAGGCTTGGAGTCAATTACGAGAAAATGTAATCGATTACGATTACGATTACGAACATGAAAAAATGGAGATTACAATTACGATTAGGATTACAGTCCTCTGTGAAATTGCTATTACGATTACAACAACGATTAGATTACGTAAAAAAACGTAATCGATTACGATTATCATGTGCCGATTACGATTTCGATTACGCGATTACAGATTTGTGAGGAATATGTATATATATCATTACATAATGTTCATTCACGACAACAGCGTTATAGTTGAAAAATCGTGATTTTTGATTATCTAACATAGTGATGAATGAAATGATGATTGCAACTAATGTGTAATCTTAACTTAAGGATTTATTATTATTTTATTTAATTTAGTTATTTATTTATTTTATTTTTTTGAATTCTGACGTTGCTGCAGTAAAGAAGCAATAAATATAACTAAAGCACATCCAAATGAATTTGAACCTTTTAAAGTACACTTAAATACTGCACAACTATTTTATTCGTATGTCGTATGTAGGTGATTAGATACAGGTACACGCACTAGTGGATTTAATTCTGGACACTTTTCAATTTTTTAACATTTCACCATGAAATATTGTATAATGAATTATAAGATTTAGTTATTTTACTTAAATCATTTATTACTTCTCCAATATGTAGGTATTCATTTCACATGAATATTATCTTTTTTTTTATTTTATAGCGCAGCCTGTAAACACAAATTGTTTTCGAGTGAATTTTGATTTTTTCAGATAATTAGCCTTGGCAACGAAATATGACGGAAAAGTTACGGCTTTGTTACAAAATATTGATTTAATATTGATTATTAAGTACTAATTAAAATTTGGGAAATTATATTATATAATTGTAATTGCATCATTTGTTATTGTTCATTAATTAAAATATATACATATTTTTATAATATTTATTTGAAATAAATTCATATGTTACAGATTTAATTTAACACAGTTATTGAAAACAAAATTTGTTAATTTCTTTATGCCGGAATTTTTAAACACGCATAGTACAGTAATATGTGCAGATAATGCAAATAAAAGATATTAAAGTAAATATTTAAAAATAAATACAATATTTAAAATAATTTTTTATTGCATTTTAACAACACTAATGCCTCAAAGGTTTCAGCTTTCATTTTCATCCTCTGAGGCGTATAAAATTTTCCAGCAACGCTGAATAAACGCTCAACTGGAGCAGAAGATGCACATATTGATAAGTACTTGGGTGCTTGGGGGGGGGGGGGGGGGTCCGCTAATGAAAGCAAGGGAAAACAAGCACTGAAAGGCATATAACCGTTAACAGAATCCAGTCGAACTGAAAACATGTGTTTGTATTTTGACACCACTGTTCTCTTCCAAGGTGGCGGCAAACGACGATTTTGTTTGTTGCCGTCACTGACAGCTGATGAAAGGGAAAATTGATGACCCATCCTAAAAATCAAGGGTAGACGTTTTTGTGATAGGCGCCTAAAGGTTGAGAAGCACTTAGGGCTTGATTTTATTACCGTCATTTACAAACAGCCGGTAACGATCACTGAACAGCTCCAGGGCCCAAGTCTTTCGGAAGTTTGTTTTGAACAACCCCGAAAGATTCGCCGGACAATTCCCTTCACAGTTCCCCCCAACCCTGTTTCCCACCATTGTAGAAACGTAACTTAGAAACTTTTGCTTTCGGCAAGTAGGGATTACACGATTACAAGGCTAAATTACGATTATTCAAACTTAGATTACAATTACGATTACACAAGAAATACTTGATTAAAATTACGATTACACGATTACTAGTGTTCAATTCCCAAATTACGATTAAGATTATGATTACGAAAAAATGTAATCAATTACACGGATTACGATTACGTAATCGACGATTACTCCAAGCCTGCATACCACTCATAGTTTTTAAATATAAGAAGGTTTGTTCTTGCATATGAAGTTTTGCAGTCTATGAAAATGTGATGTTTTCTAGCATTCAACGTGCAGCCCTCTTTAGAAGCCAGTAACGTTGCCAGATCAACAAAAGTATTTTTTTCCTACTTCCTATGATCTTACCTTTCTAAAAAAAAATTCATGGCGAAAAATACCCAATAGTATATTTATGAAGAATTTCTTTGTACGGTTGGGAAGTTTTGTTCCGATTGACCCCACTGTTCCTATACACCCCATTTTACGGTACGTTTAAGTAATTTTTTCGTGATTTATGTTTTTGTTTTGTTGAAAACAACATCTACAAAATAACTGCAGTAAAACAGCAAGTAAGAAGTATAATTATTTATCTTTATTTCTGCAGTAATTATGTTTTGAAAACTTAACTTGCAAACTCAGTAGCCATTTTCTTTTCTTAAAAACCATGTGATTGTAATTTGGGACACTTAACTATGCTGTACCTTGGGCCACTTAACTATGCTGTGTTTTGTGTCATAAAACTAATAGAACAACATATATTACTAAATCTCAGTCAACTACCCTTGCTTCAACATCCATTTTATCATCTCCAGTTGCATTCTCTCCTCAAATGATTAGACCTTTTCCAAAAGCAGGACCTAGGAAAACAATTTCTCGTGGAACGAAACGTGGAAAAACTAGGATTTTAACAGACACTTCTTTTTGAACAGATTGAACAAAAGAAACGTCGAAATGTATCAAAAACATTTGCCCAAAAAAATAATAGAATCAAGCTCTGAAAGTGATTTTGAGGTATACCGTATGCAGATTCTAGTGAAGATGATGCAATGCTAAAAGAAATTACTCAATACAAACAAAATAAAATGATGAAGGACTTAGCAGAGAAAGAAGCTTTTTTTGTACTAACCATATTAGCAGGAAAGAAGAAAATTTCTTATTTTGTAGCAGAAGTTATGAAAGATTTAGGTGGATGCGAATTAGAATTAAAGTTTTACAGCATTGTGGCAATACAGAGAAATTTACCATAGAAAAAGTAGATATTTATGTCATTAACATTGATGGCATTGAGATAGTGACTAGAGATGAGTGAGACTACCTCCACCAATTAAAACTGGACAATCAGAGCTCCGACTTTGCCAAATTTATTTTGCTGTAGATTTCAGAAAATATGACATTTGCTTTTAAATTCACTTTTTTAAAGGTGGCCCAAGGTACAGCACCATGCTGTACTTTTGGGCCATTTTGCATTTTCCTACTTCATTACATTTTATCACTTTATTTTAAATATTTTCTTTAAAGCAGATGTATTTTTAAGAAGCTAAATGTATGAGTGTTCTTTCCCTTTAAAAAAATTGAATACACAAGTTGAATTCGCATCAAGAAAAACTCCGAAAATAAGTGGCCCAAGGTACAACACCTTCCCCTATTGAGCAAAATTCGCAAATAAAAATTTTATTCCATAACATCTGAAAGCCCTCTACATTTAATCAAATTATCACACCTCGTTTAGCTTAAATTACTTGACTTATGATATATGTTATTGCTATCAGTTGAAATGAATGAATTGAACAGACAAATTAACTGAAATATTGGACTGAAAATCAGCCAGAGTTAAAATGCATTACAAATGTCATTTTTTTTAATTGACCAGTCATTTCGTTGTCGATCAATTCAGTTATAGTATCACACGAAAAACTTTTTCACGGGAAATTTTAAAACATTTCTCATGCTTTAAGATATGCCAATTTAAAAACGCCTTTCCAAACTGAAAAAGAAAAAAGTTCACAATCACAGAAAACTTGTCTCCTCTGAAGAATAATTACTTTTTTACAACTTATTTGAAACTTTTTTGAAAGCAATCGATGGTTTCTCTCGTCACTGGGCTTTTACTCTGCCAAAATTGCGGGAGTAAGAATCATTTAGTTACGTCAATCTGAGGCGATATACGAGGTCTGAAGACAACCCTGCTCCTTGCGTGATGAAGAAGGGATCAATAGCCACTGCACATGCGCGCGTCGAGCCTCCTGCGCAGTTTTTCGGGGCGCACTTTTTGCTAGGAGGGGTCGCCGACGTCAGTGCTGGTTGCGTATATCCTCTGACGTCATTTCACCTTTTTCACACCCTGAAGGTGAATAAGACCTAAAACAAATACTGACGAAAGTCACTGCCGAGTTTGCAACATTTTTAAGAAAGAATTTAAAAAAAAAAAAGAAAAGAAAGAAACTTTGTGACTATTATACATAAAACTTCTCAAAACACTGAAAAGCTTTATTTTCGCTCTCGTGCTGAGAAACATCGTTTTAAGTTGAATCCAATAGATGGGAAATTTTCATGTGTCTGAGGTGGAAGAAATCCTGCAAGATTCGTGATTCAGTTGGGCGTACGTGACATTATGAACAAACTAAAGCAAGTCTATTAAAAAATAAAAAAATAATTAGTACATTTTAGTAGTTCGTTCAAATTAATAAAATGTTTATTTTGATTCAAAAAAAAAAATCAACTCACGGCAAAGATGCATTAAAATTCAAAAAAAAAAAAAAAAAACTAACATCGAAACTCATCTTAGTGCAGCTTTCAGTTTAGCTTTCATTTATAATTGGTAATATTCAATGGTAGTACAGCAGGAAATATATTTAAAGAAATAATAACAGTTAAACTTTTTTAAACATTTGAAACAAAAATAGGTACAAAAAAAAATACATTCAAAACTTAATTTATTCGTATTCAAAAATATTCATGTACATTTATCCGAAAAAAATACTTTATTCGTTAGAAAATTTTTTATTCTTGAATTTTTATTCATTATCAAATAAAATT
>JAXGGA010024223.1:0-12386 GCA_038373865.1 Uloborus plumipes
ACTCCCTACAATTTACAAGTAGTAATTGTCATAGCAACAGCAATAGAATGATTGAAGCTCCATGTATAAAAATTAAGTTTGCTTTAATGAAGCGAAATGTATTTTACCAAAACGTTACACCTTTGATATAATAACATAACATCAAGACCGATTTACTTTGCAATATTTGATTTCTTGCTTTGACTTCAAAAGAAATTAAACATCTGCATCCATACACTACAAAAAATTAACTTATTATTAAAGTATAATACTAGAAGGCGAGGTTCCAATTTAAAACTGTAAATTGCACAGTAATAAACGGTAAAACTAGCAATTTTACAGTTTATTACTGTAAAATTAGAAATGTTTAGTTTATTACTATAAAATTAGCTGTATTATAATGCAAAAACAACTCATTTTTTACAGTGTACGACCTATGGCTTTTGAGAAAAAGGGGAGGGAAAGGTATAGCGTCATATCCTGCGTACGGGGGAAAAAACCCTTCAATTTTAACATGAGCTTCGCTATTTGCATACGTTTACCCAGAAAGATGTTCAAAATATGCATTGCTCGTATGAGGGCATGCATGCGCTTCAAATTTTGGCTAATTTGAATTCTCTTTTTTTTCCCCCTTACACTAGATATGACGTCTTTCTCTCATTTTTTTGAAAACCAAAGATCATAAAGAGGAACACTGTTAAAACTACAGGTTACATGTGGCACCTTTAGGGGTGAAAAGTTGTAGCACCAGCGGCACCCCCTGAAGTGTGTCACTTGACTCCCTATGACAACCTTGAAGGTGCCACATGGAGTCAAGTGGCACTCTATGGGTGGTACCCTATGGCACCCAATGGGTGACCCATGTTACCCTAAAAGTGCCATAGGGAGCCTAATATCACTTTCAAGGGTGCCATTGGGATTCAGATGGCGCCCTTCAGAAAGTGCCACATGTAACCTGTAGTTTTAACGGTGTAGTTTTTTGCTGATCTCACTGCTGTTACGATATCAATAGCAACGGAAGTATTTAGTTGCCTTTTCAGCCGGTATGAAACCAATTTTGATAAGCTTCTTTCTGACAACCAACTGCTGAATTGTTAGCAGTGGAGCAGGTTCTTCTGGCAGGCAAACATACCAAAGACAATCGGAGCAGGACTACAAATCACGGTATCTGCGATACCTGTGTTCCCTATACGTCAAAAACTACTTAGTTGTGTTTCTACTCTAAGCGTCTGCCTGTATTTGGACTGTGTGTGTTCAGTATTTTGCGTTCACCCGAAATGTGAGTGGAAGCAAGAACACAAAGTATTTTCATTTTCAGATATTTTATAAATATTTATCGAATCGACTAGCATGTAAAGTTCGAAATCTGATTTCGATTGTACATTACAATGTTTCTCTATCAATAAAGAGCATGACACATGAGATGAAGCTTGTTGTGTATTACTAACGACACAAGGACAATTTGGGAAACATGATACACCCGTAACCAGAATTTTGTTTAGGGAAGGGTTTTAACAAACACATTTCTCGTGAAATCTATCTACTTTGTATTAAAAACTGAGTATCTTTCTATCTATCTTTCTCTCTTTGTTTCTATCTATGTCATGCTTTTTTCTCCTGAAGTCTAATAAACTGAAAGTCGAGCCAGGTACCGATAGATATGTAATTTTTCAGTCTTCATTAGTTTTAATTTATATAATTATACGATTTTAATTAACGAAGATATCAATTAATAAGTAGTCAAATTTAAAGCGATTTGGCCTAAATGATTAAATATGAAATCCATTGTTACAAAACGTGGTAGTTATGAAACAGTAATAATAATGATAATGAGAATTTTGAATGAAGGCTTAACTGAATCAAACAGGAAACTCATTAACGGGCCAAGTAAGTAATACTTTTATCGCTAGCTACTTGTAATTTTCTGAAACATTCATTAGTTGAAAAGCCATCTACTTATATTAAAAACTGAGTATCTATGTCTGCTTCTTTCCTTTGAGCGAGCTGAACTTACTGAAACTTTCCTCACCATCTTGAAGGCGCGAAGTGCCCGTGCAACATCTAAATAATTCGAATGATTTTTTGATGCAGGAAAAAAGAAAAGGCGCGAAGGCGCCTTTTAGCGAGCCGCCTTGGCGGGGAGTAGTTTCTTGAAATTTTCCTCACTACTTTCAAGACACGAAGTGCCCGTGCAACGCCAGGCCACGTGCGTAGTATGTCTTGAAATCTTATGAACATTAAATTATATCAAATAATACAACATCGGAATGAGGTAAAAGTTAGGGAGAGGGGACGTTATGCACCAACATGCCGCAGGAAGATAATCTAGCTGCCCTGGCAGCTAGTATGATCAATAAAACTTGATTTCATATTCTATATATTTTTGTTGCAATAGATGCTTAAAAGGCATTAACATAATAAATGTCAAAAAAAAAAAAAAAGATGCATCTTATCAATAAAGGAAAAAAAAATCTGATTGTACACAACAGAACTTTACTCTTGTTAAATACTCGATGTCTTTTAATCACTCAAAATGATAAAGACGTTTACTCATATACACTCATTCGAAGTAATACTTCTGAAATTTATGCATCTCTTAAAATGTGTTAAATATAGAGTTTAGAACTTTCACACACACACAAAATTTTTTAAAAAATTGGCGATTTTGTTAGCGGTATTCAAAACTCAAAAGAAAAAAATCTGGTGTGAACGCCACACTACTTCCTTTTGCGCTTAAATTCCATAATAGAGACCTTAAGTGTTAAAATAGTGCCTTAGAGTGAGCAAGATGACAATTCAAACATTTAGACCTCCAGTTTGTCACGAATCCATGCAAAATAATGTTTTACAATGATTCATTTTCTAAATACCGCAGATTTAACATGATTCAGTGAATTTTTCACAAAATATCGCCAAATTGAATCCAAATTCAAGAAAATCATTTTTTCGTTAAATTTGTCGCCAACTGATGGGATATGTTGCCAAGTTGGTGGCAAACACTTGCCGACAAAAAGCTTGGCGATATATCGCTAATTGATAGCGCCAAATCATATCATTTAATCTGCATTGAAATTAACATTGATTTACCCCCAAAAAGGGGTAAAAGACCCCTTTGGGAACATTTAAATGCAACCACAAGGGGAGGTACACAACTAGACCCCCTCAGAGCCTACATACCAAACTAGAAACTTCTACGGCATACAGTTTTTGAGTTATGCGACATACATACATAAGCACATACATACATACAGACGTCACGAGAAAACTCGTCGTAATGAACTCGGGGATGGTCGAAATGGATTTTTCGGCTATTTATATGTTGTTAGGTATATATGCACGTGTTGATATGTCGAAAAAACTACTCGACATTCATTCAGGGGTGAGCAAAGTCAAAATTTAGACCGAAATTTGAGTGAAATTTTTTTTTGTGATCTCAATACTTCCTTTACTACGTAAAAGGAAGTAAAAAAAAAAGTGCACTGTTCTATAAGAAAGGACCTTTGCAATAACAATAAAAATAAATGTACTGCAGGTAAAATTTCCGATTTGTACTTATTATCCAATAATGGTAATTGCATTTTGCAAATAAAATTGAAAAATAAATAAGAAAATAAAAACGATTTTTTTTTAGCAAAAAGTGTATGAAACGTATTGTTTGGAATAGTTTTTAAAAACTTCGGAGGGGGTTTCAACCAGGGTTGCCAGACGTCCCGGATTTCAAGGGACAGTCCCGTTTTTTGAAATATTGTCCCGCGTTCCGGGAACCTTGATACGGACGGTTAAAGTCCCGTATTCTGACTAGAAGCAGCATTTTACGAAACGAAACATTTTTTTCAGAAAAAAAATGAAGCAAAACAAAAAATGTGAAATAAAGTGATAAGAAAATTGATTGAATTATAATATTTTCCTGTATTGAACTAATGTTAGTGTTCTCTGTTCTATTTATTTAGAGCATAAATTATTGTGACAATCAATTCAACAAACGTTCGTTGTAAAAGTGGTGCATCTCCTTGTAAATTATTTTACTGTGCCTTATTACGTAAAAAGCTCTTATCAATTTTTCAATTATGAAAGGAATATCTGGGTTCAGCTACTATTAGTGACTCTAGATTTTTTGAATCACTCAATTACAATCTTGAAATTTGCTTCGCTTCGCTTTTATACTAAAAGATGTAACTAAAAGTTATTCCATTTAGCAAACAATTACGCATTTTAAAAACGTGGATACACAATTTTTACAATGAGCGACAGAAATATAAATTACAGTGAGCTTTATGGCAACTTAAAGACCATCAAAACTTAGAAAGAATTATTGCAGCATTAAAATCAAGTAGCAAATGTGATTTTTTAAAAACGGAATTTTCCGACATTATATGAGAATAATCATGTTGTAATATTGACAATACTGTACAGTTTTTCCCCAACATATCTTGAATATTGATTGATTTTATTTGTTTTGGTTAACTTCTCATAGTGAGTTCAAGTAGTATGGTTTTATTCTATGTCTACTCAAATGTAATCAAAATTTTTGTTAATGACTCACTAAAGTTATTATGCACTCAAATTTCCCCATTGGTATGTCTAGCTTTTTATAAAAGTAAATACTAAACATTAGTCATCAGTAGAAGCGACTATCATATCTTTCACGCCAAGACAGACCCGTCATTTGGGACATCAGGACGGGTGGTCAATGGCTTCCCCCTGGTTTTGGGAAATTAATGTATTTATATATAAGTGGGCGTGGCTTTTTTTTGTATAATTAACATTGAAATGTGGTATAATTTTCCTTCTGCCCCCCCCCTCACCGGCAAAACTTGAAATTTAGGGCGCCATGAAAAAGGGGGGGGGGGTTAATAACAGGAAAATACGGATTTTCATAATAATTAATGTTGAACCTTTTACCACTAATATTTATGTCGAAAAATAACTATGCAATGGTAAAAAATGAAGTTTTTATTCATATGATCATTGTGTATTTTTTTCTTCATTTATATTTGTGAGAAACGTTGAATATTAAGGTAAAGGTTGTAAAAATTCAACATTTGGTCTCATCTCTCAATCCCCCCCTCCCTCCAATAGTCTGTCCCGTATTTACAGTTCTTAAATCTGGCAACCCTGGTTTCAACCCTAAAAACCCACCCCTCAAAATATGGCCCTGGACACACTTAATTAGTCAAACGACGGTTAACAGTTGAAAAGTTCATCGAATCACGTTTAAGTACAAGAATAAATAATGTTTTCTTCAATCTGGTTTAAACCGACTCCATCTTTTCAAAATCGACCCCCCCTCCCCCATACTTGCTTTCAAAAACAATTTTCACAATAAGCACATTCAGAAAATCCACAAAAATCAGTTCCTCACTCTAATTTGTTACCTCTTCCACATTGGTACCCTTTTATGCAGTCTTAATTGCGTGGAAACTAGATTTGCATTTTGACGGGAGCTCAGTTATTGTTTAAATCAAGTGATTTTTCAGTGCATTGGAAAACGTGCAACTAAATCTGACGAAAATGCCTTTAGATATAAAACTGAACAACTGAACACATATAGCAAATGACATAAAAAGCTTTTCTACAAGTAAAGTCTTTAAAAATAAGTCTTAGTAGTAATATTGTTTTAATTTTAATTTGTTGGCAAACTAAACAATAGTTGTAGTATAGTGAAACAAAGAGGAAATGACACCTGTCAATCAAATGAGAAATCGAGTCCATTTCTTAAAATAAGTAGAGAAGGAAGAAATTGACGCGTACCATATTTATGAATTTAGTGACATTTTGGCAATGTGCCAAGTTGTATTTGGGTGATTCTACAAATACGGGAATATTTCTAACATGCAGATTTCAAAAAATTAATTTAAAATTAAAAATCTGAAAAAAAATCAGCAAAGCACTTGATAAGTTACATAATTAAAATAGAATATCAGCAGAGCTTAAATGTTTGTATTTTATTGGATTTTTGGATTTTTATTTTTTGAAGGCATATGTGAACGATAAAAAGGGCATGTGGATGACACAATGGGTATGTGAATATAACACAGTAAGTATGTGAATAACACAAACACAATAGGTATATTAATGAAATTTTTTAACCAGTAAACTGTTAGACATAATTTTTAAACATTGTACTGTCATAGTTTGGCTTTTGATTCATCCACATATCTTATATTGGGGCATGTGAATGACAATAGAAAAAGGGCATGTGAATGACAAAACACAAGTAATTGTGTTCTTAAAAAGTCATATCTGAATATTTTTAGGCTTCACTTCGAATTAGAACTCACAAATGTAAGCCTTAGGATTATTCATTGTCAAAATTTATTTACATGTATATTTTACGAGTACATGCATTCTGTGGGGCATGTTAATAACAAAGATAAAAAACACTTGCCTTGAAAGTTGAATTTAGCTTGCTTTTTATCAAAAAGCAATTGCAGAACAGCAAAATTAACCCTCATCCAGGAATAACAAAGTTCCATGCTTTATTTTAAGATGTGTTGCCAGATTTTGAAATAAAACATTTCAGAGAAAAATATCTGTACTTTTTAGACATGTGGATGACTGATAATCGCTGGGACAAAGTTTAGATTAACTTTTAGAGATATTATTTTCATATTATTTTGCTTTTTTGTGATTTACATCTTGCACACATTCATATTTATAAATAAAAAAACTCTTGAGAAAAAAATCACTTATTTTTTTTAAATCTATAATCCGCTGATTGTGAAAATGGCACCTATGGGACAGGGCATGTGGATGACATTTCAATCTAATATCCTTTTTCTAAGTGAATAATAATTAAATATTGACGTTGTTGATAACGGAAATTTTGAACAAAAGACGCATAAAAATATTCCCAAAATAGTTTCTTGTTAAATTAAAAACAAAAAGAGCAATCAGTATGGAACACAAATTTGCCCATTTTTGTAGAATCACCCATTTATAGAAGAGGGAATAATTCTTTAACCATTTTATATGAGAGCAAAAAAGAGACAACATTGTAGTAAACCATTCTAAATTTATCGCCTGCAAAATATATTTTACTTCATTATTAATTTATTTCAATATAAATCGCAGTAAATGGCTTGAGTGAACAAATTTAGCTGTTACTTTATCGTTTGCTGGCTGAAGTTTGTTGATGTTTAGGGTCAGGTGGGGAAAAGTGGGGTTAAAATCGAGCCTTTTTTAGAAACTGTCTCAAAATCACATGATTAAATTTATTTTAAGGAAACTTTTGATACATTTTATTTACATTGGGTTCATATAGATTAAATATGAGGCAGAACCATTTTATTTTGTTGGATTGTTTTCTCTCAGTGATGCATTTAAAGCATCATGTGTTGATACTTTCCCCCATGGTGGGGGAAAATGGGTCTAGTTCAGAAATTAGTGTACATTTTAATAGAAATGTGTAAATATTGATTGTGACATAAGTGTACAAGGAAATTGAAATGCCGTAATTTCATTTAAAGGTACAAATGCACGAAAAAAAAATTTTTCCCGCTTTTTAACGAATGAAAAAATATCATCAGTTGCATTCTTTTTGTTATTCTTCGCAACACTGAAAAATGCTAGAACATTCTGCAACTTTCTAATGTGCTCGAAAACGCGAAATGTCGCCAAGCTTGGCGACACTTGGTGATTTTTCGCAAATTTGGCGACAAAATAAGTCGCCAAAAGGGATTCTAACTTGGTGATATCTTATCAATTTCTCGCCAAGCCCACAGACTCCCATGTTAAACTAATGGGAAAGCAGTGAAACAGCAAGCAATATTTAGCAGGCAAATAAACATAATAAGAGCTAATTTTAGCAAGATAACAAAAAATAAGGACATAAAATCACAAAAAAAGCACCAATTTACACAATGTGGAACGCAATCGTAAACCTTCAGGAAAGTTTAGCCATAGACCCATTACCCCACCTCAGAAAACACCTCATAATAAATAGAATTATAAACTTAATTTATATATCTTTATGTAGAGCTGATCCTTAGATGTTCTACTCAGGGTTGCCAGACGTCCCGGATTTCAAGCGACTGTCCCGTTTTTTGAAAAACTGTCCCGCGTCCCGGAGAACCTTGATACGGGACGGCTAAAGTCCCGTATTTTAAGCTAGGGGCAACATTTTACAAAACGAAACATTCATTTTAAGAAAAAAAATATAATTAAATAAAAAATGAAATAGAGTAATAAGAAAATTGATGGAATCTTTTTTTTTTTCTGTTATAAAGTGTAAGGTTAGTGTTCTGTTTAGTTAGAGTAGAAATAATTACGGCAGTTCATTCAACAAAGGTATAGTTCATTGTAAAAGTGGTGTAGCTATTTGTAAATGATTTTACTATGCCTTATTATATAAAGCCCTTCATAATTAGTTCCTTGTGAAAGCAATATTATTGCTCAGCTACTACGTACTAGTCACTAGATATTTATCTTTTGAAATGCGCTTTGCTTCGCTTTTAAGCTAAAAGATGAAACTAAATATTATTCCATTTAGCAAACAAATATGCATTTTAGAAATATGAAAATACACAATTTTTACAATGAATGACATAAATATGAATTGCAATGAGCTTTACTGTAATCTTAAAGGCACACCAAAACTTTGAATGAATTATTGCAGAAGTAAAATCAAGTAGCAGATGTGATTGGGAAAAAAATGCCGACATTACGTTGGAAAAATTATTATGTTATAATATTTTTTCAAAAAACTAGCTTTTTTTTCTAAAGATATTAAATATTGAATTTTTATTTGTTTTAGTTTAACTTCTTATAGTTCAGGTGGTAAGGTTTAATTCTATGTTTGCTCAATTGTAATAAAAAAATTTGTTAGTGACTCATTAAAATTATTTTGCTCGTATTCGAATTTCCTCGTTGGTACGTCTCTCATTTTGATTAGCATCAACAGAAACGGACAGATCTGTCATTTAGAGGTTAGTGGGTTTGGGATCAATTGCTCCATCCCCTGGTTTTGGGAAATTAATGAATTAACATGTATTGGTTTATGCTGTTTTTTTGGTAAAATTCGAACTGATGGGCCTGCCCCAGAAAAAAGGGGCTTAATAGCAGAATAATACGAACTTTCAGAATATTTAGTTCTGAAACTTTTCCCACAAATTTTCATGGAGAAAAATAACTATGCAATGGTAAAAAATGTAGTTTTTTTTTCATATGCTCATTGTATTCTTTTTTCATGTTTTTTATGAGAAACGTTTGGTATTAAAGTCAAGATCGTAAAAATTCGACTTTCTCTAAGAAGACTGTCCCGTATTTTGAGTTTTTAAATCTGGCAACCCTGGTTCTACTACAAGTCTAAAGGGTATACCGACCAGTGAATGACCACCACCCAGTGAATGACCACTTCGCAGTATTTCTTAAAAAATAAGGTTCTAAATTATTTTTTTTAGATAAATTGGCTTCAATAGCTTTCTTCCTTCAAATTCTGAGCTATCTGATACCTAATTGATTATTTTGGTCATGTATTTTTCTAGTAAAAAATTATAGAATGTTTACAGCCGTGCTCCATTTCTTTTTCTGTTCTAAAATAATAAGGATGGTTTTGTGTATACAACTACTTTGATTCGCATTAATTGTATTTATAAATTATTTTTTTTTAATTATACAAAAGAATCATTTAGTATGTATATTCAGGGTATGATTTTAATTGTTTCAATTTTTATAGAATGTGTAGGTTTTAGCCTTACGGGGTGGTCACTCACTGGGTCAGAAAAACTCTGAAAAGCCAGTGAATGAACAGTTGTTCATTCACTGTATTTTAATGTTGTTTTGAAAAATTAAAGAAAACTACTGCGGTTTTTATTGCTTTAATTCATCTTGCACATTAACAGCTGAGCATACAGAAAACCTCTTAGAGCGGCCACCTCTACTAAGCGGAGACCCCTCTTAACAGCCAATTTTTCGTGGCACGGATATTTTACCCAATGGACCTAATGTTAAAATTTCCCCTTGCAGTGACAACCACCCAACCCCTCTGAACAGCCACTGAGTTATTCGTCACTTCAGTTTTTCAAAAAATATATGCTCGCTTCCTGTTTTTAATCCTTTCGTCACGTTTTTGACTGTCATCTCTCTAGAAGTAATGCCAGTATTCAGACAAAATTCGATATTTAGGTACGGTTGCCCAGAGAACCATCATGCGAATAGTGTAATAATGCAAACGTTTAAATAGTTAGCAATCGAAAGAACATATCAAGACATCTTTGGGGGGGGGGGATTTATTTGCCCTCGTCAGCCCAATGTCGAGATATTATTTTATAAAGTCTGGCGAAGTTTTTTAAAAAAGAGTTAAATTTAAAGACCTTTCGAGAAATTGATCACCCACTTTAACCGTTTGCATGTGCATGACGACTATCTACAAATCACGTAGAAGATTTTTGTCGTTTTACACTGAAACTCGCTAAATTTGGAATATTTTCCAAAACATTTCGGCAGATTTTAAAACCTTACCTGCCACCAAGGCGGCTCGTGCAATCCGCCTGCAGCAGGTTGATGCACACCGCCTTCGTCTGCGTACTTCGGGTTTTCAGTGAAGCAGTGAAGCACACGACTAGAACAATTTCATTCTCAACAATGTATTTCGGGGGCTTCACGGTGATCAGCATGGTGGCCTCTTGAACCGATACATATTATATTAGAAGAGGTTCGCTAAGAGTCTTTTTTGAGATTGACGTTTTCCCTCGGACCGAGTGTCATAAAACTACCTAAGCTATTCGCCTTCCGTGCTTGACATTCCCGTCTACAAGCTACTTTTGTGTTGAAAATTTTTGACAAAGAGAGGGGTTGAGAATTAGAGAAAGCTTGGTTTTGGAAGGGAAGAACCAGAAGGAGAATTTAGCACTGTGCCAAATTCTCCCTTTGTTTCTTCCATTCGAATTTGCTCTTGCCCACGCAGACGTGCTTAAGAATTTACATTTTAATGAAAAGCTCTGCCTAATAAATTCGGACAATTATGTAAAGTAACCAAACATATGAACTTAAAAATTACGAATCTTTCGATACCTGGTTCGATGTTCAGTTCACTGGCTTTCGGGAGAAGTAAGAAAAACATAGATTGATACATATACACACTCAGTTTTTACAAAAAATTATTTTGATGGCAGGATCACGAGGTCAAATAACTTTTGTGCGTAGCATTTTAGACATTTTCCAGCACATATAAAGAAATGGCGACGAAAAATTGGCGACCAGAAGTAAAGCGATCTATCAGCATAAGGTTGTTAAATTACAACATCCCTTAATTCTGTATTGAAATTAACATATTTACCCCAAACAGGGTAAAAGACCCCCTTGGGAACATTCGAATGTAACCAAAAGGTTAGGCGCATAACTAGACCGCACTCAAAGTTCACATGCGAAATTTCATTCTTCTACGCCACACAGTTTTTGAGTTATGCGAGATACATACATAAAACATGAATACATACCTACATACGTAGAAAGCAGTCATGTATTTTTCTGTTGTCCATACGTTCGTAGGTACAAATGCATGTGCAAATAGGCCGAAAAAACTACTCAGCATTCATTAATGCGTGATTAAAAAAACATTTTAGATCGAAAATTGAGGGGAAGTTTTTCCGCGATTACAATACTACCTTTACGATGTAAAAGAAAGTTCGAATAAATAAATAAATACATAAATAAACCCGAAATGTAATACATAAATAAACACTAAAAGTAATGGATCACTACATGCCATATAAAAATATACAAAAGTGAAAATATCTAAAACCAACTTCAAGTATTTCTAACTCAAAATTTAAGGGGGTCATTCACTGGTCAAATTAGTGGTCATTCACTGGGTCAGAGATGGTCATTCACTGGATCTTTGCGCCATTTTTCCTTTGAACACCCCAAAAAGCCGGAAGCGGTATCTTTCAAGTTCCATCCTTTTTTTTTACGCATTTGCATAGATCAATAAAATTATTTAAACTATCACGAACAAAATATTACAGTATTTAAAATTACTACGATTTTTTAAAAATGAAATTTTGCTTAAGTGGTCATTCACAGGTCTGTCTACCCTATAAGGTACACAGTGACTGCAAATGCTTTGTTAGTGCTAGCATTTTTAATGATTGCTGTGTTGGCAACGGAAAAGAAAAGAAAACTATTTTTTTTTAGAATTCTATATGGCTTTTAAATTGAAGATCAAAACTCATTTTACGGAATGTAAGTAAATGAATATTTTTATACTTACCTCAGTATTTTTAATTAAATAACTTACTACTTCAAACAAGAAATTTTCAAGTATCTCTTCCCAAAACCTTAGCTCACAGAAAAGGTCTTTTCATTCAGTTTTTTTTTTAAAGTTTTAGTTGTGTTTCAATGGCATTTCATAAAACATGATTTTTTAAAATTCAAAACTGGCTTATTTTAACTTGATTTCTTCTACT
>JAXGGA010024224.1:0-12380 GCA_038373865.1 Uloborus plumipes
TCCATCTTCCTTTTCAAACAAATTTTATTCTCGAGCTGAACCATTTTAGAATCGTTTGGCTTGCTTTGCTAAAGGTAAGCCTTGAATTCCGGGATTCTAAAAACAATTGTTACAGCTCTCCTGATGATCGTAGAAACTTCGAAAAAACTTCATTTTGTGCAGAAATTTTCAAGCTTTCGAATGACATAAGACTTGAAAATGTGCGTGAAATATTTCTTCCCTATTTTATCGAATTTCCTCTAAGAATTCGAACAGAAAAAGAACGAAATGGAATTTTCAAAAAATCGCTTCGAGGTGCAAAACTACATGCTACAAACTAATTTTGTGCCAAGTGGCATGAACATCGACCGAACGGTTTTGGCGCTACGCGCGTAACAGACAGACATAAAGAAAGAAGGAAGGAAGGAAAGAAGGACAGACAGACCCACCTTCAGCTTTATTATTAGTAGAGAAAAAAAAAGTTGAGATAAAAAAATGGAGCACGGAATTGGTGTATTTTGGCAACGACCATTCGGACAGTGTTTTTTTTCGAATTTGCCAAATTGGGGGCCTTGTGGACCGACAGGTAGAGTGTTCTCCTCGTAAGCAAGAGGTCGTGGGTTCGAGTCCCGCCTTGCCCAGGGGTGTTATTTCACCCTCTCTGTGCCGTAAATCTGTCCTGTGTTTGTCAAGAGGCAAGGTCTTCATGTATGTTGAAGCTGATGGCTTCTGTATTTAAAAAAAAAAAAAAAAAGCCAAATTCTCTTAACGGTTATTCCAGTAAAAATTGTTGTACATTTTTCAAAATAGTTTTTGATGTGAATTAGCACTCAATGCATGATTTTCATTTAAAAATCGTAGAATATTTCGGTGTTTAAACAGCGTAAAAATGTTAAAATACTAAAAAAAAAACCACTCAGCTGTTTGCAATTTGAACATTAAAAAAAAATTGTAAAGTTAGGTCATGAGTGATTATTTATTATATTATTATTATTACTGTTTTTTTTCATTTTTAAATATTTTATATAAATAGCCTTCAATTGAAAAAAAGGGGGGGGGAGAAAAAAAGTATGCGAGAAAATTGCTGCACTTTTTCACTCAACGAACTAAAAATCCTTCATTATTATACATGACTGCATGCTATGAAACTGATACCTAGTATGAAGCTCTTAACGTTTCGCGGATCGTGTTATGCAAAAAACACAATTTTATTGTTAAATATTATTTACTAGTTTATAACTCCGTCATTAAACATTCAAAATTAGTATTTGAACTCATTTTCTTCTCAGTTAGCTTTTGAAGCTGCTTTTATACAAGGGAGGAAATAAAGTATTTCTCAATGTCATTTACAAATACTACTGCCGACTTCATGGGGCTCCAGCCCCAATCATTTGTGCAAGTATTTCTTCTTTTAGCGGGAGTGGCGATTACTTTACTTGAGGATGCTTGCTCCTCCTCGTATAATGTCAAAAATGAATCGAACCGCAAGAAATTTTTATTTTGCAAAAGAATGATTAACTTTTGTAAGGGTTTTGCTTGGCTGTTTTTCTCCAATAACTTTGTAGTGCTAATTACCCGTTTATGTGGCTTCAAAATGTAAATTTTAAGTCTATGTTTTAAAAAAATTCCCGGGGGAGAAACCCCCGGACCCTCTGAAATTTGGAATATTTTGTATACCCTACTTAGAGGAAGTCCTTCAGTAGCATTCTCCAGATACTCATCATCCTCTGATGCCTTTCCAAAAGAGTTAATTAAAAATGACAACTGGTACACATGAAACGACACACAGTGACAATAATGGTCTCTTTGGCCTCCAACACAGTTGTGCGGACAACATATAAAGCGTCCATACTTGGGATAGCTTAGGACACCGTCGGACCTAACTCCGCCCCCCCCCCCTTCTTGCCCCTTATAATTTTGGAAGTCGGTGCCGCTACATATAAACTAAGGTACTGTTGCAAGTTTATAATACTCGTTCATCAAAAAATAAACAAATCTACCAGCTCAATCGGAGGAGCATCATATCAATGACACTACTCTGTTAATACCTTCTTTTATGACTGTTAAAAATCACTCATTCTGGATTTTCAAGTAACTAGATTTCAAGATTTTTTTAAGCTCAAGTTCCCCATGCTCAGATCAATTTATAGACTATTGAAATGATTTCATGAGTTGTATCTCTCATACAGCCCAGAGTACGTGGCACAAGGTGTTTTAAAGATACTAGAGGACAAGATCAACGGCTCAACACTTGTCATTATCAAGGAGTATGGATATCAATATGTTGGGGTACAAGAAGAAGTATTGAAGATGTGCCAGTGAATGTTCGAAAAAGGAATGTTTCCAATTTTTTTATCGAAAAAGCAAAACTTACTCATGTTTAAACGTTGTAATGTAATTAAATATTGTTATTGAATTCGTCAAAAATGTTTAGTTGTGTTTTATGAACTTTCTTCTTTTATTTATTGCAAGTTAATGACCCCCTTCTTTTATTTATTGCAAGTTGGTGAATTATTATAACCCATACATGGGTTAAAATAATTCACTAAGGCTACACCCGGACACCATGTTCCAAATAAGACTAGAGGAAGGGAGAAATGACGTACCGGCATATTTAGCCCGTCGGAGCTGTTACTATGTTAAAAGTTTTAATAGCATCCAGGTATTGTCATTTACACTGCTCGACATTGAAAATGCAACACCAAGAAGGAGTGGTCAGAAATTCATGCAAATTTTACCGTAGACGCACGTCACTGAGTTATGCAAATGATATGAAATGCGCAGCTCTCCGACGCACGTGAAGTAAGATATAAGAGAATGAAGTTGAAAAGTGGGCTATGTTCATGTTGGTTTTTCTGCCAGACTAATTATCGGAGAAATTTGGTTTTTGTCTCGAAGGATACGTGTGATAGGAGGAAATGCCACGCCGTCCTCAACGAAGACATTTCCAGCATATAGACGACTTTACAAGGGGTATGGTGATCGGATTGAGAAGGGGAGGTTGGTCCATACGTCAAATTGCAGCTGATACCCACATGGATGCAAGCACTGTGCATCGGCTGTGTCGGAGATGGTTGGAAAGAGGAAATGTAGCCACATTGAGGGGTGCAGGTGCAGCCAGAGTGACGTCAGACCGCTTGGATCGACGGATTCACCGACAAGCTGTGACGGGCCCGCAAGTCACTTGTACGTCGATTCTGCAGCACGTGCAAGGTACCCTGGATGTTCCTGTGTCGACCAGAACCATTTCCCGTCGACTGGTTGCACGTGGCCTGCAATCACGGCGCCCGCTAAGAAGACTGCCATTGACCTCACAGCACAGACTCCAACGTCTGGAATGGTGCCGGACCAGAGGGACGTGGATGGCAGAATGGCAAACCGTAGTGTTCTCAGAAGAATCCCGCTTCTGTTTGTCCAGCGATAGTCATCGCATACGTGTGTGGCGTCGACGTGGAGAAAGATCGAATCCGGCAGTAACTGTGGAACGCCCCACAGCGCGACAACGTGGCATAATGGTTTGGGGCGCTATTGCATACAATTCCGTATCACCTCTAGTTCGTATTCGGGGCCACTATGACGGCCCAACGATATGTAGATAATGTACTGCGGCCGGTGGCAATCCCCTACCTTCAGGGTCTGCCAAATGCAATTTTTCAACAGGATAACGCCCGGCCTCACAGTGCTCGAATCAGCCAACATGCTCTACGAGGTATACAGATGCTTTCCTGGCCACCATACTCTCCTGACTTGTCACCAATCGAACATGTGTGGGACGTGATTGGACGCCGTTTGCAGAACCTGTCACTGCCTCGTTCAGAGGACGAACTGTGGCAAATGGTTGAAAGGGAATGTTGTGCCATCCCTCAGGACACCATGCTGTCTCTGTTCCATGCTGTCTCTGTCTTCTTACCAAATTTCTTCAACTTCTGACCGCTTCTTCTTGGTGTTGCATTTTCAATGTCCAGCAGTGTATAATTGAAGGGGCAAGTGGATAAAGGTGATATGTGACGTTTGAATTTTGCGATTTACACAAATTTAAATTAGTGTGTGTTCAATTGTGTTTACTCGCGCAAACACAATTGAAGGGGCAAGTGAATAAAGGTGATATGTGACATTTTTTTTTAGTTTCTAGAAAAAGCTTCCAAAAAAAAAAAAAACATTTTCACCCTCATTTATGGTAAAAAGTACGTTTTTCCAAAATTGTCACATATCACCTATATCCACTTGCCCCTTCAATTATAATAGAAACGAGTGCTTAGGGTGAATAGCAACTACCACAGTTTAGCCTTAGAATGGGCCTAGTCATAAAAAGGATTAGTACCAAGCGTGACATCCCAACTCACACGATTTCCATCTCCCACGGAGGCGGAGAACCTCCCTAGGGAGGATTAGTGCTTCCTTCTTTTGTTAAGTACTGCGGACACTTCTCTTTGAGAGAGTGCGAAAACACAAGTTCTGCCTTCTGATCGACGGGACGGGTTGGCGAGGAAAGTTGGGTGAAATTTTCAATCAGGGGTACTTTTTTTTGAAGTTTTCTTGTTTGACCACCATGACTACTCCCTGACCGTGACCCACGTGGATCTGATTTCTCCTCAAGAGAGGAACCCCCGCAGAGCGAGGGACGGGGCAGAGAATTGCGCTGTTCCAACTTACCAGCCAGGCTGCTTACAATAATGGGGCTAATTGAATACAATTTTCCACTCGCAAGAATTTTAGCAAGTCAAGCGCGGATCCAGAGGGGGGGGGGCATGAACCCCCCCTCCTTAAGCGACCAAATATAGCATAAAACTGAGTTTTTTAGGTCTAATATTACGAAAACATTGCCAAATAGCCCCATTTTTGCTCAAAAATTGCCCTTTGGCCCCCTCCCTTCCGAATATGACCCCCTCCTTAACCAAGAGCTGGATCCGCCCTTGTAGCAAGTTTTGCTAAATGCATTTGAAAACTCTTTGAATTTTTTGACGCACGATAAGAAAAATAATCATATTTAATCAACGGAATGCCCACCTTGGCGCCGGAAAGGGGTGGTATACTTGTACCCGCCCTCCCCGTCTTTTGGTAACAAAATTGTGAGATTTTTTTAAATTTATTTTGTTGTCATTTTTTAAAATAATTTATTACACTAAATGAAGTGATTTTAAAGCAAGGACAAATTGCAATATTAATACTACAAAATACATCACGAAAAATATGAAATTCATGTTTATATCTATGTTATAGCTCCAGCAGCGGGGATGCAAGGAGGTGCACTTGCACACCCTGACTTTTAGAAGTTAAATGCAATTTTTAATTAATTAAATAGGGACACATTAAACACTCTTAAAAACGACTAATGCATCACAAAAAAATTCGATTTCCCGTTTATATACATGAGCGCAGGAAGCAAGGCGATGTACTTGCATCCCATGGCTTATAATAAATTATTTTTAAAGAGTAATATTAATTGAGTACCATTTTTAACATTTTCTATTTTATTTTTTGAAAACAATAAGGAATTTTTAATAAGTGTAGTGACATTTATTTTGGGAAAAGGGCACAGTAAAAAAATGCAAAAAAAAATGTAATTAGAAAAATAAAACTTATAAATAAAATAAATAAATGTGTAAAGAAATAAATAAGAATAAACAATTATGTTTAAAAATATTTTTTAAAAAAAGTTTTTTTTTAAATTATTTTTAGAGCTGATGCACCCCTGCATACAATTCTGCTGGCTCCCATGATGCCCACCTTCCTAATGGTGATGGGAAAGAGCAGAAGGGAAGACTTTTCCCTGTCAATTAAATGTCACGCTCACGACCCCCCTCCCCCTCCCTCAATAAGACAACATTAAATTAGATCAAAAACCCTCTAAAATTAGCCCCATAAACATTTCTATGGTCCATTCCGCACAGGGGTGCCCACAGGAAGGGGAGGGGGGTTTCATCGATTTTTTTTTTTTTTTTGCTTTTAATGTGAAACCTTTGTAAGAAAGAAACATTTTAATTTATGCAAAAAAAAGTTAGTAACAAAGTTAGTATATTTTTTTAAACCTCTTCTTTCTTTTTTTTTTTTTTTTGCTGCAAGAATTACCGTCACACTATTCTACAGCCTTTCGTGGATTAATTAGCAAGGGAGGAGATTGATCGGAACTAGTTTTTAAGTTTTTCGATAACATGTTTTTTAGTCCTTAGCTAGGAAATTTATTTACAATTAAGCTCGAGTTTATGCAGAACTTTTCATTTCACTTGACGCCCATTTTTTCTATCATTGTTTAAATGACCATTCTTTCAACAAGCCATCAGATGATTTTTTATCACACTTTCAATAATGTTGAACTACACTGATGGAAGCAAGCAGTTTAATCCAATAAATTCTTAATTATGTTTCAGAAACAAATTTTACTTCCTTCTCTACCTAATCATAGAAAGAAGTATTCTATCCATGGAAATTTTTGAATTTCAGAGTTTGTATGCTGAATAGATAAATCATTTCGGCCAGTTCTGGAAAATATCAATCTCTGTGTACCTGTGTGTGACCGATCTTTTGTGGTTATGCTTATTGAGGACTTAAATTTTTGAAAAAACATTCAGAAGGACGCCCCTTCCTCCATCATTGGAGGCTGCCTGAACTACCATTTTTAAGGTTTCAATGTCGAACAAATTCGGAGGAAGCACCTCCCCCCCAACCCATGATACCCCTTCTTCAATAACACTATCGCAATATAGAAATCCCCCCCCCCCTCGAGTTTCTGGAATTTAAATTTCAAAAGACTACCTGCAGGGGGCACCTAAGCCCTTTATTACATTCATACTATCAAGGATCGTCTAAATCTGAAATTTTAAAGCGCAAGTTTTAAAATTATCTGTTGAAATGCCCCTTCTCTTCCCAGTTCTCACTAACATTATTAAAATTAAGTTTCGTTTTTAGTACCCAGATTCCGAAAAATGCCCGGGTGAGAGCTTCAAAGAACTGTCCACTAACATCATCGAAAGTCTGCTAAATTACGTTTTTGGAGCTTCAATATCAAAAAGCTGCCTGCCTCTAAAATTACCAAAGACTGACAATCGTGATTTTAGAACTTGAATTTCAAAATATATATATATATATATCTGCTCTCCCCTGAACATAAGCGAAGACAATCTATTATTGCGTTTTTTGGAGTTATGGTTTTGAAACATTAGATAACAAAGATAAATATTCGATTGCGACACACGATTTTCATCAAAATAACGCAAAAGTATAAATAAAAGTTGTTTGAAGTGTAATTGTTTTTTATCAAAATGTCTTTTTGGGGGAAAGATGACGAATATTGATACAACTTAAAGTAAGCAGTTTATTCTGAAAGTGAAGTCATTCTTAGCACCCGAAATCAGTCTCGGTAACTGCTTATTTCTTTTCACCATGTTATATCATTACATTTTGACTTTTAGGTCTAATTCATGTTCATAACATTTTATAATAATTCATTTGCATTGTTATTATAAGATACTGTTTTAAGACTTCAGACAATGAAAGAGAAAAAGTTTTATAAAACTATACAGGGCTAAGAGAAAATAATAATTGATTTGTATATAAATGTGTATTTTATACCTACTGTAAATATTATTTACATTTGAGTCATGGAAATTGTTTCTACCCTAGAACGGTAAAAAGACGGACACAAAAAAAAACGCACAAAATTAAATAAGATGAAACGTCATTATTTTTTCAGAAGGAGGACAATTTAAATTTTAAGATTACTACTTTTTAGAGGCTTCAGTTACGTTTTTCGAGTCAAGAAGTTTTACTTCTTCTTTGAGGGGTTGGGGGGGGGGCAGATAACAATTCAGCCTAGGAGCGGCATGGGGCTAAATTCAGCCCAGGTAATATAGCGTTTTTAAAGTAAAAGAATCTAAAAATTGGTACCCACATCCTCTAATTCAATTTGACCATGTCACTTGTCTAAAGAGACATTTCTACAGCTGTATTTTTTGGCGTGTGCAGTACACAAATATTGTTCATAGTTGTAAATCTGAAACCTACTTTTGAAACCCACCAATTTTCTCCGCACATATTTTGTACCGTCATAACAGTCCCCTTAAATAATGAAAAGGAAACTCCAGGTGTAGAAACTCATATTCTAGTACATTAAATAGGGTCTTGGTTTAAAGTAGGCCTTCACATTACTCAAAAAATTCATAATCATTGACACGCCTAAAGCAAAAAAAAAAAAAACAACTTCATGTAAAACACTTGTAACTCTCCATAAAACACGCACAAATTACCCCCCCCCCCCCCAAGGGACGGATCCAGCTTCTGGTTAAGGAGGGGGTCATTTTCGGAAAGGGGGGGGGGTCAAAGTGCAATTTTTGGAAAAATGAGCGTATTTGACAATTTTTTCGTTTTATATTAGTTGCAAAAAATGCAGTTTTATGCTATATTTGGTCGTTTAAGGGGAGGGGGTCATGACCGCCATGACACCCTCTCTGGATCCGCGCCTGCCCTCTACCCCTGCCCAAGTCCCATGGAATCGGTGTTAGTGTCTATAACAATATTGTTTGGTCCCTTTAGTATCGTTTCCATGCGAGATCATTTTCTTATCAAATTATATCACTATATCAAAAATTGATAAAGAATGGGTATGAGGCCTGTACACCACCAGCAATATTAATTATTGCAAAATTACAGACATATACCTAACTTCACTCGTAATTTCAATAAATATAAGTAATTTGTAGGGTTCATGACTGAAAAAAATTACATTTGTAGCGACGGAGAAATTTTACTCATTTTTAAAAACATATTTTTACCCTTTGCAGTAATCCATGCTTTGCGGCTTCCTTCAGTGCATTTCTAGCATGGTTTTGTTTTTCCTTTCTAATTTATTCGGAACATGGAATTCGGATAAATTAAGAGTTCCCTCCTCAGTTTGAATAAAAACAGGGCCTGATTACTGAATAGGCCAACTAGGCCGTGGCCTAGGGCTCCCTACAATTTAGGGGCCCCGGAATGGATAAAATTGCTGTTGTCAATGGCTAAAATTTTCTCCAATGCCTAAAACTGTAAAGCCTGACTACGGGGGAGGGGGTAAAAAAGTATTGGGCCTTGTACTATCTTAATCGGGCCCTGAATAAAAAATAAATATCGAAGTAGAATACAAGACGAAGAATTAAAAAAAAAATGGCTGAAGTAGCCACCAACAAACACGTTGTGTAAGGAAGGGAGGTTGTTCGGGGGGGGGGGCATTTCTAGGAAATCCCTTTCTTGAAAACACAAACATGTCCACTATAGGGCGTGACTTATTCATCAAATTTGTTGGCGTTATCAGTAGACGAAAGGCAGGACACACGTTGCAGGTTTCTACAACATCGACTTCATCGCTCATTTGGCGTACGGAAATAGTTTTTGATTCCCATCGTGGTCATTAATGGCTGCCCAGTGGTCTTGATTTTCAAATTTGGACTTCGGAGCAGGGGGGGTGTTCCGCACTAGTCGAAGTCGCCAGTAGACCATCCCTTTCTCCCCCACGGCTACTCCTCGGCAAACAGGTCCCTTACCGACTGGAAATGTTCTCGAATAGTAGACAGTCCCAGTAGAGTAGATGGGACGAGTCCATCTTCTAATGTCTGAGGGGGACTCACATAAATCTGTCACGCTGAAATTCTGACCAATCAACTGTGTTTCCTGTGACATCATTCCTTTGGGGTTGTTTATGGCGCGCGCGCTTGTTGTTTTTGTTTATCGCTGGCACTTGAAAGCCTTTTGTTACCCATTTTTCACCAGCGTAGCTTGGCGATCATGACATAGCAGATAGTCAGTAAAAAATATATTTAAAAAATAAATGAATAAAATAGAAACGATTATAAAACTTCAGCTGGAAATTACCCTAAAAAGTAATGTGCACTGTTTTGCAATATAAATTAGTTGGGAAGCTGTAAATATTTAAATATTTCTGATTAAATTCGCTCACAATTCTTCAAAGAGGGGAACAAGGATTAGGCTTTCATGCCAATTGTTTCAAATTGTAGAAGGTTTGATAGTTCTTATTAATTTTATGGAGCATTTGCATGAAATATAATATGAATATATGGTGAATAATATATGGAAATATAATATGAATGAAAAATAAGGTGACGTTTCGTAAAGGAAACAGCCCGCTGTTTCTGAAGTACATTTACACTAAAAAGAATGACACAAAGCTAATTTTGATTAGAAAAATAGTACCGACTTCAAAACTTCAGATGGAAATTGCTCTATGAAGTGACAAATAGTTTTATTCTTTGAACACCATAAATACTGCTTTTAATTTAAACATAACTTCTGAAGTCGGCACAAAACCGATTGATGTAGTAATGTATAACACGGAATTAATTTGGTTAAATTTTTTAGAAAAAACAGTCAAAATCGCGAATAAAACCTTAATATGGGTTTGAAATTAATGTTTGTAAATAGATTAAAGTTCAATCAACGTAAAAAAATTATGCATGCAATCTATTGAACGCCATTTCCAACTCTTGATATCGTTCTATAATCAAATAATATATTCAACAACCTTGTTTCGGCAACGTTTGACGAACAGTATTTTTTAAATTTATTTGGCGAAACATTTGGAAATCGTGTCATGATGCCTAAAAAAATAGTGTCTTCTTTTGCTATATTAATATAGTCTTCGAGGCTTTTAATTTTTTTTTCTCTTTATATGTCTGTGAAAATATATCTTGATAACAGTTAGAAATGAGCAAATATTAATAATATTTCTCTGAATGCACTGGAAATACTATCTATAAATAATATATGCTTAATAGAAATACACCAGAGATGAACCAATCAGAAATAAGAACACATATCTGCTAAAAAGATTAAATGAAACAGAACATTTGATTCACATTTTCTAGCATTTATATTAAAAGTTCTCCAATCTATAATGTGCTTTGAATATACTAACTGCTGTATTTTAATTGTTTAAAATTTTGGGATTTGGTAAAAGCATTGTTAACAGTCACCGTAATGAATAATGAATTTCCAATACAAGACTCACCTACATTTTAGCATGAAATTAGTTAAAAACAGTTATAATTCGCGTTCTGATTACTTTGGAACATCGTAAAAGAAATTCTTATGCAAAAAAATCAGTGGCCTCTGTAGAAATTTAATTCTAATTAATGAAAGCATTTTTTTGGTCTACAAAAAAGAGAGTTTATGAAAAAATGTTTTTGATTAAAATTGGAAATAATAATCAATTAATATGATTATATAATATTGCATTATTATTGGGTCTGAGGTGGCATTCCAAGTTTCCAGAGACTGCGATTACAGGAAATGTGTGAAAACTGAGTAGCAAGCCTTAAACAAGTTATATATGATTTTTTTTTTTTTTTGCAGATTGTGCGTTAATAGTAGTAATTGCAAAAAATAGTTCTGTCTGAGCTAAAAAAGAAAAAACATACGATATGAAGTGATAACCGCCCCCTTTTTTTAGTCGGTTGAAAAGACCAACTGGACCAATTTTGGATTTTACGGAAGACAATGCAAATATGTTAAGAGGACAATTGACTTATAAATTCAAATTCTGACAAAAAAAGCATGGAAAATTTTTGGCAACTTTGCTAAATACACAAGGTGGCGTACAAAAGCTGCCGGAAAAATAGACTAGGCTCAGATCGAAATGTTATTGCGCATTTATTACTTTCGATGTTTAAAAACAATTGTATTTTTTTCCTTTGAGCTTTAAGCAATTCAATCATAAGTTAAGATAATAAACATAATTTTTTTTCCATCTATATTTTTTCCTCCTACTAAATCAAAATAAATGAGACAAAATAAGTTAATTTGGAAGCCCGTTGTAACGAATCATGGTCAAAATAAATATATAAACCCATGGTCGGCAACGCTCTCTACCGCTTCTGAGCAGTAGACGAAAAACGAAGCTAAAACAGGTTGCGCGCAGAGAACGGGGCTACGGCGACGACAGGAGAACATGTGGAATCTAGTAGAGAGGGAAAAACGAGAAAATTCAATCCCTTCTACGGTAGCGACATCTGACGGTCCACTGTCTACCGGCGATTCCACCAATGCAGAACATCCCCCCTGGAGCCATGGGGTTTCCCTATTGTTGCGCTTCGCACAATGGACTTCGGAGATCGTGGCAGTTGGGATTCGTGTGGGTTGGGATGTACCCAGTACCAAGTACCATCAAACTATTGATTGAAACAAATTGAAAATTAAAACCGTATTGTACCAATAACTAGTAAATCACATGTCAACCTTTCCTTTAACGGCTTGCCTAATCATCCCGAGTTATCTCGGGCTCCTATGAGTTGTGAGTAATTATTATCCCGAGAAAACTCGGGCGAAATTAAATGATTTTACACCTATAAAAAATGAAAAATTCAACTTCAAACCTACATATTTTGATTATTTTATTTCTTTGCATTGAAAATCAA
>JAXGGA010024225.1:0-12377 GCA_038373865.1 Uloborus plumipes
TAATAGTATAAGGTCTGTGTGTATGCAAACAATGGAAAACAAAAGTAAAAGCGTTGTCTGCCGAGCATTGCCAAGTCAACGATTACGATACGTGCCGATTGAAACACTAATTTTCGATTGGCTGATTTGGATCGGAATAAAGGCGTGGCTTAATATTTTTCAGTACGTTCGTAAACACGCCGAATGTTAACGTACGTTCGGAATATTTGGGCAGAGACTACGCAGTTACCGCACGTACGGTTATCAGCATACGTTATTGGAGTTCGTTACGATGCGTGCGTACGTTGACGGCATGATTAACGTACGTAAATGTACGTATGGGCAGAGACTAGACCCCTAAAGTCCATAAGATTGGAGTTCCCTTGAGACCTATCGTTTCTAACATTGGCACCGCTTCTTATGGGTTGGCCAAGTTTCTCACTTCCAAGTTTACCCCATTACTCGAATCCAACACTCATTCTGTCAAAAATTCAATCGAATTTGTCAACATCCTTCGTAAGTTCAAACCCAACAATTTACTTATGGTTTCTTCTGGTGTCAAATCTCTTTTCACCAACGTACCTGTTATTGAAGCTTTGAAGTGTCTGAAAAACAGACTCCGTGAATTTCACCACACTGACCGCGAAATTTTTGAACTTGTTAATCTGACTGAAACTTGCCTTAAACACACTACCTTTGTCTTTGGGGGTACATTCTATCAACAAATCGAAGGGCTTGCTATGGGTAACCCCTTAAGTCCTGTCTTAAGTGAATTGTATATGGATTATTTTCAACAAAAACTCTTTCAATTATTTGATTTGACTCTTTGGCTTAGATACGTCGACGATACTTTTACCCTTTTGGACGGCACAGCGGAAATAGTTCCTGTGGTTATTGATTTAATGAACTCCATTGATCCCAACATTCAGTTTACTGCCGAACTTGAAAGTAATAATTCTTTGCCCTTTTTGGACGTACTCATTTCAAAAAACAATAACCAATTTTCCACTACCGTTTACCGAAAACCATTTGCTGTTTGTCTTCCTCCACATTCTCGCTCCTGTCATCCCATAAAACAAAAAATGTCTGCTTTTTACACGTTTGTTAACCGCGCTATTAATATATGTTCCGACAAATCACTTCTCAATGATGAACTTAATTTCTTAAGGAGTGTGGCCGTTGACAGAGGTTATTCTTATCAAATCATTGACAATGCTTATAATAAACTTTCGAACCGCAGTGCATCCCACAAAAAACCCAGTGTTCCTTCCACCAATTTCGTTGTCTTACCATTTTATTCAAAAATCTCTCCTCGCATTTCCAGAATACTCAGCAAGTTCGATTTTCATGTCATTTACAGACCCTTCAACAAACTAACTTTTTCCAGGTTAAAAGACCCCATCCAACCATTTGATCAGTGGGGCATTTATCACATAAAATGTGAATGTCAAATTGGTTACGTCGGACAGACCCGAAGGGCGCTAAAATTTAGGTTAAAGGAACATGAAAATTATGTTAAAAAGAAAGAACTCTCAAAATCCTCAATCGCGAAACACTGTTGGGAAATGGACCATAGATTTGTTTTCTCCGAAGCTAAAATTATTTGCAGACCTTCAACTGTTGGCGAGTTGGATTTCTTAGAAGCCTTTCATGTTCATAAAAATTTAAGTAATATTTGTAACGAATCTTTTGCAGTTCCACACATCTCGCCAATTTTACTTCATGCTTTTAAATTTTCTGACAACGCAACGCCAAATCAGGACTCGGCACACGCTGACACCTGATTGGCCTAGCTTTTGCTCCTTTGCTATTTAAACTCTCCCGGCACTTTGTTTCTTTCCATTTCTTGCTTGGCGCTGAAGAAGGAAGCTTTAGGCTTTTGAAACATGTTCGCCAATTTTAACTTCAGATATTTGTGGTTGTCTGGGAAAAGCTGTTCATTTCTATCGCATTTTGCTCAAAGTAAATTTCTTCCTGCATTTGCTTGTTATTTAAAATCTCATAATGAGTAATAGATGAATTAATTTGCTGTAGTCTTAGGGTGCGTTCATAAAGTCTCACGAAACTCACTGGCTTAACCGAACGTAAACTCTTCCGGCCGGTTTTCCGTTAACCGCGTTCACTTTTTGAACGATCAGTTAGAAGCCAAGATGGCGGATGTTTTGATGAAAATCATTGCTTTTGCGGAGGAAATGTTCCGTATTACTCGGACAACGCTTTTCGTCAACAGTTGAAAATGAAACCATCTACGTCAAAGCCATATCCAGAATTTTTTTGGGGGGAGGACCCGCTCTGCACATTACCTAAACACGCATATTTATATGCTTGTCTGATTGTGAGCCTTTTCTTAGCTACCCCCCCCCCCCCCATGTTTTAAATGATTGTAAGCGTATTTAATGTTTTCAAACACTCTAGTACAGTTAAAACTATTTATACCACTTCTCTTGCACTTTCCAGTAATAGTTAATTAGACAGCCTTTCAGAATTATTAAAACTTTGTGAGACATATCTGCTTTACGTTGAAAATAAATATTAAAAATCTTCTCATAACAACAATTTCTTTTTCAATCACAAGTAGTACAGAGAACGGAAAATAATAAAGGCAATGTTCTTTGTGTTAGAAGTTTTAAATTCAAGGTTTATACAACACAAGCAGTACCCGCACAGCGACGCCCGTGCTACAAATTTAAAGGAAGTCAACTGAATAAATTTAAATATACTCCAACCTTCAAAAGTAAAATTATTATATTCTTTAATTCAAATCTGCTCCCTTTTAAATTCCACTAAAAGTCTTGTTAGAGTTTAAAACAATTCGTCAATAAATCAAAAAGACCTTAAGTAGAGACTTTAATTACTCAAAGTCAGTCAATTTTCAAAACTTAACTCTAAACGCAAATTTAAACCACTATATAACTTCAGGGACAAAAGAGAAGTTTGTCAGGAAAATGGACCTAGTGTTTCAGTTTTGCATTTAGAGTTAAGTCTAAATTTGAGTAATTAATATCTCATGTTCTAATTAACGGACAGAAACGTGGCAAATACTTTTCTTTTTCCAAAAAAAAACCTTTCGAGCTATGTATATAATGTTAGGGGGTGGAGGAAAATCCCCCCCCCACCCGCAATTATGCAGAATACACCAAATATGAGACTAAATAACTAATTCAAAATTTAGAATTCAGCCTTTAAGGTGCAGTTCACGGGGATACGTTCGAATTTTGTGCCAAGTTTCTAGTCTGTAGGGGCTTCTAGCCAGGGTTTCCGCTGCGATCGCATTTTTTGAAAAATGCAAAAATGAAGCAAGGTCCTTTTTGCTTGAATATAATAAGTACAAAACAACAATGCACGATCTGAGAGAGAGCAAGCATGGCGATACCTAACTTAATCTTATTATAAATTTTATTCAACATGTAGAAAATGCTATTAAATTCAACAACATACTGTCTTAATGGGCACAAAATCCCTCCAATAAATGCTTTATTAAAGATTTAAAAAAAAAACTTGTGTTCTTTTAATATGAATTACAAGTCTAAAATTTTCACTTTAAATTTAAAAAAATGTTACATACTATGAAAATTTATTTCTATTAAGATTTTAAGGGTGAATTTTAAATTTAGCTTTCAACAGGAGATGAAGTACGACTACATTAGAAAAATATTAAACAGATTCACTATTTATTAATCTTTAGCATTTTGCTAAAGCCTCTTCTCCAATTTTAGCTTTTTTGCTAAAAAGAATTTGAAACTCAGCTTAAACCCTGCTTCTAGCTCATCTGACTCGACTACACAGGGGAAAACTCATGACCCCCTCCCATTATTTTGAATTCACCTACTTCATAGCAACTATAATCAAACTTTATGGACTTAACAGTACCTAGACAATCTGAAAATCTCACTAGAACCTTTAAAAAGAAGGAACGCAGTATCCAAATATTAGAACTGCCAACAATTTAATCACAGTAGTTATGAATGTAACAGACCATCTGTATATGTGAAATGTGCTGGTCCCCACAGAGCTGACCAATGTGACAGAGATAGTAATCTCCCCCCTACTCGCTTCCTCCGCAGTGGTCCATACACATCATATTATTCGAAATGTCCTGAGAGACCACGAAAAACCAACATTAGTACAATAAAATTCAATCAAAAACCCACCACAAGTGAAAACAACACAAAATCCATGGAATGACCCAAATAGAACTAATAACATAAAGAATAACATTAATAAAAACAATGTTCCTAACATGCCTTCACAAGGAATTCCTAGAACCACCCCCCAACAAAAAGCCGAAATAAACAAAATAAAAAATAAGAAACTTGACAACTTAAATGATACACTTATGACTCTCATAGGAGAGCTACAAAAAATGAGAAACTAACCCCATTATAGGTAGTCACTTAAAATTTAAAATTGCGTCCTGGAACTGCAATGGCATCCAGGACAAATTCAAACTAAAATCCATGAACTCATTTCCTTCATTGATAACCACTCGCCTGATATCATGTGTTAACAAGAAAGAAACTTAAAGCCACATGACAGCTTCTTCATTCCTGATTACTTCACATACCGTGAAGACACTTATAAATACTGGTAGCGGCACTGCCATTCTTGTACACAAAGCTCTTAAACATAAATAACTGCCCAAAATCAACTGTACTTATGAAAATGTCAGTGATGAAATTTCCTGTGACAATTGTACTTTAAATGTTTGCTCAATTTAGCTGAACACCACCTCACACAACTACAATGATATTGAGAATCAACTAAAAAGTCCAAACATCACAATATTAATTGGCTACTTCAATGCTAAACAGAGTAATTGGAGTTCTGGAAGAACAAATACTTTTGGTAAAAATTTTTTTGAACTTTGTGCTAGCAACAATTTTCAAATGCTTATTCCTGACAGCCCCACTCACTTCTGTGATGAAAACACCAGTACAACAACTGATTTTGCTATTACCAATTTCACGAATTACTTTACTATTGACTCCCTGCATGAGCTACGCTCTGATCACAATCCTATAATTGTCGAATTTCACCTAAATCATATAAACAATTTTACGTTTAAAAACCATCAACTGGAACAAATTCACCACTACAGTGCAAAAACTCACTCAGACTCCCCCTCATATTCAAAATATCAACAACATTGAAGAAACTATAAACTTCATTAATGATAAAATAAATAAAGCTAAGATTGCAGCCACCCATGCGAGGACTATCACTAATAAACCTATCAAACTACCAACTGACATTCTCAGCACAATTAAGCTCAAAAATCAGTATAGGAAATTGTGGAATACAACTAGATACCCTCCACACAAAACTATATATAATCACCTCACCAAAACAGTGAAAAAATTGATCATTGACTACACAAAAGAGAAATGGGACTGCTACCTTAGCTCTCTTGAAACCTCTGACAACTCTTTTCCAACTGCGAAAAGACTGAATAAAAAATCCCAAACCATCAACAACACTCTACATGGTAGGATGGGTATGACCTACACCGAAAAAGAAAAAGCTAATGCTACCGCAGACTCACTAGAACAACAATTTACTCACGGCAGTCATCACTACAATAATAATATCATTGATGAAGTGAATGAGTTATTCTACTTCGAAAGCTACTACGTTCCCATCCAACCTCCTAGAATCAACACTAATGAAATTACTGATGAAATAAAAAAACTAAAAAATAACAAGAGTCCTGGAGAAGATGGTATTAATAATCTCATCCTCAAAAATCTCCTCTTCAACATGCTGATGTTCATTACACAAATTTCTAACACTACTAGCCAGTAGCGTACATAGACTAATATGCTCCCCCCCCCTTAAGATTCGTAAGTGCGCCTCCACCACCCTATTAAAATATAAAAAATATTTCCCCCGTGTAACTCATAGTGCTATTTCTCTGGATCATGCGCCCTCAAACCTCTTGCGTCCCCCCCCCCGCGACGCGGGGGCTGCAGGGGCGCTATGTACGCCACTACTACTAGCATCATCCTCGGTTATTTCCCTAGCTCCTATATTAAAGCCCAAAGTTCACCCAAGTTTCCCACAAAAATACAGGCCAATAAGCCTACTAAGTACTTTGTCGAAACTCTTCGAGAAAATCATTCTTTATCGAATAAACAACCATCTAAATGTCTACGACATCATACCAAATTAACAATTTGGCTTTAGAAACAAACATTCCACTAATCACCAACTTCTTCATTCAACTTTATATTTCACAACGACTTCCAGGTAACTTTCATAAAATCGGACACGAATTAAACAAGGTGTATTTTGAATTATATCTTGATATGTTATAGTAGAACGCAAAATGCATTTTAAAACCTGATATATTTTTTCCCCCGTTAAGACTTTGGAAATACCTAGGCATAGGTTTCAGGGTCGTATTTAAAGGGTGAGTCTTTAGGTTCAAACTCTCTCCGAAATGTTTCCAAACTATTCCCAAAAATGCATTTTAATGCTCTTTTTGCTGAAAAATAATATTATCACAATATTATTTTCAGTTTTCTTATTTACTTTTCAATTTCATTTGAAAATGAAATTCTCATTATTGAATGATAGTACAAATTAATTGATTTATCTTTATTGTAGTGTTTAAAAACAAAATTTCATACACAATTACTACTATTAAAATCTGTCCGCGTCTGTCTGTCTGTCTGTCTGTCCGTCTGAAGCTTGAACTCCTCAAAAACCGCTGAGCGTAGAGAAACAAACATAATACCATTCGATTCGAAATTTTCTAAGGAAGACAATAAGACCAACCGCGTAATTGTACGACGTTAATTAGCTGAGATATTAATTAAAACGTTAATTAAATTCTTTGCACTTTTAAAATTCCGAGACATTTATTTCTTTCCGTTGCCATTTTAAATTAAAGCGTTAATTAAATTATTGAACTGTTTAAAATTCCGTCTGAAGCTTGAACTCCTCAAAAACCGCTAAGCGTAAAGAATCAAACATAATACCACTCGATTCGAAATTTTCTAAGGAAGACAAGAAGACCAACCGCGTAATTGTACGACGTTAAATAGCTGAGATATTAATTAAAACGTTAATTAAATTCTTTGCACTTTTAAAATTCCAAGACATTTATTTCTTTCAGTTGCCATTTTAAATTAAAGAGTTAATTAAATTATTGCACTATTTTAAATTTCAAAATTTTATTTCTTACCGTTGCCATTTTAAATTAAAGCGTTAATTAAATTATTGAACTATTTAAAATTCCAGGACATTCATTTCTTACCGGTTGCCATTTTGAATTAAAACGTTAATTAAATTAGTGAACTATTTAACGTTCCAAGACATTTATTTCGTTCCGGTTGCCATTTTAAATTAAAACGTCAATTAAATTATTGAACGTTTTAAAATTAAAGGGTGTTATTTTTTTCCGTTGTCATTTTAAATACGTGTTACAACAAAGTTCTAACAATTGTTTTATTCTTATTAATGACTTATATTTTTTCTCTGGTACCATTTTGAAAATGTGTTTTTAAATAAAATTGCAATTGCTGTTTCTAGAAGGGACTTTTTTTGGCTGCCATCCAAATATTAAAATAAATTTTTCGTTTAGAATTTTTCAATTAATTTCACAGGAAGAAAGCTGTTATGAAATAATTGCTTTTGGTAAGGAATTTTATTTGTTATTTAGGGAGAGTGCTAAGTGTGCGCGACTTGACATCGTCTTTATTTCTGAGGTAGCATGTGCAAATAATTCGATTGACTTTCTGATGCAGGAAAGCTTTTTAGCGAGCCGCTTTAGCGGAGAGTAATTTGTTGAAACTTTCCTAGGTACTTTAAAGGCGAGCCGCCTTGGTGGCGAGTAGATTGTTTAAACTTTCCTCACTACTTTAAAGGCGAGCCGCCTTGGCGGCGAGTAGTTTTTTGAAACTGTCTTCACTACATTAAAGCCCGTGCAACGCCGGGCCACGCAGCTAGTATAGCTTTTAACTGGGGTGAGGATGCTTTGTACACATTAGAATTTTTACTTCATTGGGAAGATATGTTATTTTATTTTTCCATGTTAATGCCCCTTAAGTATCTACAGTAACAAAAAGCAACAGAATATAGAACATATCAAATTTCATTTGTCATATCGATTTCACGAGGAAAGAGTTTGTAAAACCCTCCCCGAAATAATAGTCTGGTTACGGCCTTGATAGGTTTACATTTGACTAAAAATAAAGTACACTGCATTTGCCAAGGCAAAAAAATTCAAAATACAATATAATTTTTTGTATTAATTGTCGGTTGTCTAGAACAAAAAATCAATTTTGCTAGAATTTATTCAAATTTCTAACACTTAAATTTTCTGAAACCCCAAAGTTGGCAAAATTTATGTCTAAGGCGAATTTTTTTGTATCTCCTTTTTTTCTTTTTTTGTTGAAAAAAACTCATCTGGACAGAACCAGGTGCATATTGACTGCAAGATTACACATGCCGAACATATAATCGTAAGGTTTTGACGTTTTATATCGGATATCGCAAATGTAAACATTGTAACACACGCTAGCACTGGGCGCCGCCATGTTTTTTAACTGAGCAAACCACCCTTTTCCTTCGTGAGCTTCGTTAAGATTTTCGCTTCACGAAACTAACCGAGTTACACTTTATGAACGACCGGTTAGCTAACGCGTTGACTGTTTGAACGCCTCCAGGGTTGCCAGATTTAAGAACTGTAAATACGGGACAGGCGCATGGGGGGGGGGGGGGGGGGTTGAGAGATGAAGTCTAAAGGTTGAATTTTTACAACCATGACTTTGATATCAAACGTTTCTCACAAATATAAATGAAGAAAAAATAAAATTTAATACTCCCCTAAATTAATGACTCCCCTAAGAGCAGGGGGGTGGTTATTTAATTTGTCAGCATATCTCATTTATTCAATCACAACTTAAATAATACAGAAAATACATAAAAAATTTCAATTTTACTGATTCAAATCTTCTAAATTTTATGCATTTATTGCCGTTTTATAATAAATCAGCTGACTTGTTAATAGCCTACCTCTTTTGAAACCTACAAAGTTAATAATATTCTAACCGCTGCTCCTGCTCTCTGAAGATTAGGCAGCACATTACCCATATTTGTTCTTTTTATCTGTTTAAATTGTTTCGTAAATTTTAAAATGTTTGCTAAAATTTCAATTTGTTCTTTTGTTGTTTTTTCCAATTTACGCATCTTTCGACACTTAAGGGACAATTTCTCAACTTCGATATATTATTTGCTATTGATATTAAGCTGCTATTGAGCGCTTATTAATTCGCAAAGAAATTTTAATAATTTTCCATCTTGCATATATTTATATATATATATATATATATATATATATATATATATATATATATATATATATATGTGTGTGTGTGTGTGTGTGTGTGATATTCCTCTCAAATCTGTAAATGTGTAATCGAAATCGTAATCGGCAGATGATAATCGCAATCGATTACATTTTTTACATTATCTAATAGTTGCTGTAATCGTAATTGCGGTTAGGCAGAGTACTGTAATCGTAATTGTAATCTCCAGTTTTTCACGCTCGTAATCATAATCGTAATCGATTAAATTTTCTCGTAATTGAATCCAAGTCTGATTGGAATCGTCATTGAAGAAAGTTTAAAAATGCGACGCACTCGTTGTAATGTATTAGGAGAAAAGGGGGCATGAGCTCTTGCATCGGCCCCCTGTGCTGAGTGATGCTCTGTTAGCATATTCTGTTCTTCCAAGGGCAGGCCTTTTGCGACACATTCAGTGAAATAAAATCTTGTTCTTCCATCGCCGAATTAAAATCAGTTTCGAAACGCTCGTTTTTTCTTTTTTTATAAATACTAAGTGATTAATGATTACTTAGCAGTGTTTGCGCATTGGAGCGAGAATGTGGAATATTAAAGACATTCCTCGGCTTCGAATGTGAGTTGAGCTGTATCCGGAATAGTAGGCGAAAAAATCTAAAAGCGGAAAGCAGTTGTTTGGGGGAAATGGCAGCGATCGTAGATATTCAAAACTTTCGTCACACAGATGAAATCGAATGAGAGACGGAACGAAAGAAAAAAAAAAGAGTCATAATAGAGATTCATAATCCCCCTCCTGTTTGCTGTTGTTCGCATAAGACGAACCACGGTTTAGGATATAAAGCAGTCAGTAACCGCCCCTCAGCAAGGGCTAAGGCAGAAACATGCAATACACCGCTAACTCAGCTATTTCGATCCATGGACTGCAGTTTCGTGCTTATTATGCACTCATCAGCATGGAATAGAAAAGTAACGGAAATAACCGAGTTGGCGGTGTATTGCATGTTCCTGCCTTAGCCCTTGCTTAGGGGCGGTTACCCACTGCTTTATACACGAGCTCTGCCTGAAAATTTACGAGTTATACCGCACCAAGTGTGGTCGCTCACTGGTATTCTAATTTCACATTAGCTACCAGTTTTTTTGTCTCTCTTTGCTCTATAAGAGTATATTTCGCCAACTCGGCTATTTCGATCCATGGACTGCAGTTACGCGCTTCTTTCCCATGTGCGGTCGCTCGCTGATATTCTAATTTCACATTAGCTACCAGTTTTTTTTTTTTCGCTCTCTTTGCTGTATTAGAGGATTTTTGCCTCCAACTCGGCTACTTTCGTATTCCATGCTGATGAGCGCACAATAAGCGCGAAACTGCAGTCCATAGATCGAAATAGCCGAGTTGGCGGTGTATTATTGCACGGTTTAGGATGTTTTAAATGGCAGACTCTTTAAACTACAGGTTGTACAAGTTGTAGCACCAACGGGACCGCCTGAAGGGTGATACACTGCTCGACATTGAAAATGCAACACCAAGAAGGAGTGGTCAGAAATTCATGCAAATTTTACCGTAGACGCACGTTACTGAGTTATGCAAATGATATGAAATGCGCAGCTCTCCGACGCACGTGAAGTAAGATATAAGAGAATGAAGTTGAAAAATGGGCTATGTTCATGTTGGTTTTTCTGCCAGACTAATTATCGGAGAAATTTGGTTTTTGTCTCGAATGATACGTGTAATAGGAGGAAATGCCACGCCGTCTTCAACGAAGACACTTCCAGCATATAGACGACTTTACAAGGGGTATGGTGATCGGACTGAGAAGGGGAGGTTGGTCCATACGTCAAATTGCAGCTGATACCCACATGGATGCAAGCACTGTGCATCGGCTGTGTCGGAGATGGTTAGAAAGAGGAAATGTAGCCACATTGAGGGGTGAAAGTGCAGCCAGAGTGACGTCAGACCGCTTGGATCGACGGATTCACCGACAAGCTGTGGCGGACCCGCAAGTCACTTGTACGTCGATTCTGCAGCACGTGCAAGGTACCCTGGATGTTCCTGTGTCGACCAGAACCATTTCCCGTCGACTGGTTGCACGTGACCTGCAATCACGGCGCCCGCTAAGAAGACTGCCATTGACCTCACAGCACAAAGTCCAACGTTTGGAATGGTGCCGGACCAGAGCGACGTGGATGGCAGAATGGCAAACCGTAGTTTTCTCAGATGAATCCCGCTTCTGTTTGTCCAGCGATAGTCATCGCATACATGTGTGGCGTCGACGTGGAGAAAGATCGAATCTAGCAGTAACTGTGGAACGCCCCATAGCGCGACAACGTGGCATAATGGTTTGGGGCGCTATTGCATACAATTCCGTATCACCTCTAGTTCGTATTCGGGGCACTATGACGGCCCAACGATATGTAGATAATGTACTGCGACCGGTAGCAATCCCCTACCTTCAGGGTCTGCCAAATGCAATTTTTCAACAGGATAACGCCCGGCCTCACAGTGCTCGAATCAGCCAACATGTTCTACGAGGTGTACAGATGCTTTCCTGGCCACCATACTCTCCTGACTTGTTACCAATCGAACATGTGTGGGACGTGATTGGACGCCGTTTGCAGAACCTGTCACTGCCTCGTGCAGAGGACGAACTGTGGCAAATGGTTGAAAGGGAATGGAGTGCCATCCCTCAGGACACCATCCGCAGCTTATTGACTCCATGCCTAGACGTGTTTCTTCGTGCATCGCTGTCCGCGGTGGTCCTACTTCTTACTGAGCCGACGCCGTCCTCGCTCTAAATTTTGCTTATTTATTTTGAAATAAATATCACTTATTGTTCCATGCTGTCTCTGTCTTCTTACCAAATTTCATCAATTTCTGACCACTCCTTCTTGGTGTTGCATTTTCAATGTCGAGCAGTGTATTTGACTCTCCACGGGGCTCTCATTTGGCTCCTTAGGGTGCCATGGGTCCTCCCATGGGGTGCCCTAAGACACCCATGGGGTGCCATAAGACACCAATAGGGACTACATGGAACTTTCAAGAGTGCCATAGGGAATCTAGTGCCAAACCTCAGGGCAGGGGGAGGGGCGCTGGTGCAA
>JAXGGA010024226.1:0-12376 GCA_038373865.1 Uloborus plumipes
TGGCAATAACTTTCAGCCTTTCATCCATAAAATTTGATTTTTGCTATATTATCGTTTCATTGCGGGATTTTCTCCTTCCGTAATCAATACTTTAAAGTCTACAAATTCCCTATTTAAAACTGGATTAATCAAAGAGCAATCCAATACCCTGCTAGGGGTGATTGTTTTGATATTTTTTGGCGAAAGTCGTATTCAAATTTTTAGAACGCATCACTTGGCGAGAAAAAATTACGGGAGTGCAGATCGAACAACAGTGCGGAAGCCGGAGAAACCGGTTTCTCGAGCTCCTGGCATCTAAAGCTTCTTGCTCTTTCTTCGCCTTAGTAGAAAGTTCAAAAGCGCCAACGAGTGCCCAGTGACGTCACCCCCGCTTGAAATTTAAAAATTAGTTAAAAAAAAACTACTTGTCGCAGCGCAAAAATTTTTGGGCCGTTGATGTTCATGTATGTTTCTCTATCATGTAAAAATAAAATTGAAAAATCGAAAACTTCCCTATTGCATTTTAAAAATTCAAGGAGGAAAAAATGTCTAGAAGAGTGCTCCACCCTGCCATCCTCTAAATTATTATTCTAAGCTTGGTCCCATTAGCCCTCTCCAAAATTTAAACATATATACTCCACTATTTGCCTGCCACTAGTACAACTTAGTTCTTGGGAATATAATAAAAAATGCAACATGCTTTTTCGGATATATGAAACTTTTATATAATATAAGTAGTCTTTTCATCATCAACGAATGGGTCAGGAAAGGTGCATAAAATTGAATGGTTAGTCTGTAATGGCTTGTTTAAGCAACCTATTGATTTATTTATTTTTTCTTGTAAAAAAATAGTGAAACAAAAAGTTTTTATTTTAAAAAGAGATATTCATTTGAGCCTCAAACTAAATGTGATTATTTTTACAAAGGGGGCCCCACCAGAGTTCTCCAATCGGGCCCCGCATTTGCTAAGGCCGGCCCTGGCCGTAACTATGACAACCATCAGGGGAAAAGTGCGGAGAGTGGGAAATTAATTTGACTTTGAGACGCCAGTTCTCGTTACATAGGGTATAGTATGTTTTATTGCTGTCGTCTTCGTTCTTAAATCAGCATAGCAAAGCATAAAAAATCTTAATCAGCCTAGAAAATAGACCCTTCCACCAATCTCTCAACTAAGCGACATGAAATCAAGGATTCTGAAGAGTAAATTCCCGACTCCCCCTCCCTCCTCCTCTTTCTTCCTGCATCTCTGTTGTGACCCGGGAATTTGTGGTCTTTGCCAGAATAAGCCTTAAGGCGCTTAAAAACAAATGTAACTTTCGCTGGAGACAAAAATCGTGAGTTTGCTGTTCACGCACGGGTGACGGGCTAAACGGTGGATGAAGAAGAAGCTTATAGTTAGTCGCACGAAAGGGGGCGAGTGCCGAAAAGTTTATGAAACACATTAAAATTAATAACAGACTCCGGGCCCTCTCCTTTCCCATTTTGGTGCCTTGCAAATTGCAGTTGCGACAACGAGAGGGCCCTTGCGCAACCTGTGCAATGTTCGAAAAGAGGTTAACGGAAGGGAATAGGGGGCGGGATGGAAAAAGCTTTCACTTTTTCCTCTCCCCGGGGGCATAGGTGGGATTCCCCTCCTCCCCCCGCAGCACACTTGTTCCAGTTCCACCTGTGGAGGTTTCGCCAGATTGATTCTTTCGGAGAGCTAATGGTCAGAGTGGCGTGCGTTTTTGTTTGCGTCTGCGGCTCTAAAGTGGTTCTTTTTTTCTCTCTCTGTTGTGATCTAATTTTCGTGGGCCGCGACTCTTTCTTCCGGCTTCCCGAGCCATCGATTTCGATCGAAGGCTGACTTTGAAATGCATCTCCTTCGATTCCTTGGACTGATTTCGTGAGCCGAAGGTAAACACCGGTTGTGGAAAGGAGGGGGGGGGATGCAATCGGTTCAGACAGACAGACTGAGATGGAGACAAACAAGTGTAATTCGTTGCTTCTTCTCTTCTTGCATTATCACTAGACTTTAAAACAGAATATTACTCTTTATTTAAATTAATACAATAGATGAATAAGAAAAGATTTGAAGTTCAACGGGGGAAGGCAATTGGCTCAGACAAACTGAGATGGAGGCAAGCAAGTACTGTCTAAAATTTTTTCGTACGACCTTCGCCGCATCTGCGCACGCGCCAAGTCTCTTCGGACTTTCTCGAAATAGGGGGGAAAAGCAACGAGGAAGTAGTAAGCGAACAAAAGCTGAAGGCATCGGGTAGTGCGCATCCAAAATCAAACTCCCCTTTTTCAGATGGAAGCGTCAGTGGCTGCCAGGCGCACAAAACGCAAACAAACAGTAAACTTACTAATTCGTTGCTTATTCTCTTCTTGCATTATCACTAGACATTTAAAATAGAATAATAGACTCTTTAATTTAAGTTAACACAATAAAAGCACAGAAGAATAAGAGAAGATTTAAAATTCAACGGGGGAAGGCAATCGGCTCAGGCAGACACACCGAGATGGAGACAAACAAGTAAACTTACTAGTTCGTTACTTATTCTCTTCCTGCATTATCAGACATTTAAAACAGAATATTAGACTCTTTAATTTAAATTAACACAATAAAAGAACAGAAAAATAAGAAGAGATTTGTTGTTGTTGTTAACCTTCCTCTACTACGGTGGGTCGTATCCGACCCAAATCAAATTTAAAATTCTGTCTAATTTATTTTTACATCCTATAGTATCATTACTTTACATTAGTATCCAATTTCCAAAAGATTTAAAAAAAGTCTCAAAAAAGAGTATGTCGGGTCCGACCCAACAGTAGTGTATGTGTGATCTTAAACCACTGTAGTAGAAAAGGGTTAATTATGGCAATCGGGTAGTCGAGTTGGGGGAGGGGGGATAAATCTACTCGATTTAAAAGGTGGAATATGTGCGGCTTCCGTTTTTACAAGCATCATTTAGGTGGAAGTCCGATTTAGCTCAGACGCATGCCATTTGACCCATTTATGGGGCAGACAACCATTCACAACACACATTCACACAGACAAAGGACAGGAGAGTACAACCATGCCCGAGCCGGGATTCGAACCTGGGGCCACCCTATCCCGGCCAGACCTCTCTGATAACCAGACAAGGTGGCCGGCAAAAAAAGATTTGAAATCCATCACTTAAGACGATGGCAAACAGCATGGTTTTTCCTTACATCGCTCTTCCGACAATACCCAACGTTCAGGATACTCTATTATTCTATCCGGATTTCAAAGCGTTATAGGGGGGGGGGATTCAGATGAATACATAGAAAAGAATATGGGAAAAAATATAGAATTACTGTCGTCCCCACTTAATCGGGTAACGGATAAACGAATACCCCGCTTATACGAATAAAATATCTCGGAACCGATGCCATAGACGTTATGTTAAAGGTCCCCGCTTAATCCAATACTCCGTTTAATCGAATAATATTTCTTGGAACCGACAGTATTCGTTTAAGCGTGGCCAACAGTATTTCAAATTTTATTTACATATATCTTACAGGTGTTATAGAAAGGTGAGAGTTCTTGGTCACCAGGGCCCGATTAAGATATCGGGGGTCTCTAGGCCAAATTAAGGCCCCTATATATACGAGCCGGCGCATCAAGATTAAGTTTCACCACTTTGGATCCAGCGCGTGTTTGTGTGTTTGAGTGGTTGTCTTTTCTGGCCAGTAATCGCGTTTTGGTAATTTTTTACTGTGAGCAATTATTAGCGACACGTGGATTTGGCAAAGCTTAGCAATGTGCCAAAACTTTTTTCTGGTAACCCTACTCCGCAACAATGAAAATTTGAAAGTAAAAGTTAAGGAAATGGATCCAAAGTGGTGAAACTTAATCTTGATGCGTCGGCCTGTCTATATAGCGGCTCTAGGCCAAATACTTTTTGAGGCCCCCTGTGTTGAAACTTTACAATTTTAACCTGGATTTGCATAACGCACGGTCCTGCAAATCCGTGAATCTAGGCACCACAATTTTAGCGGCAGCAGAAAATTGGGTAAAATTAATTATTTTTTTCGCTACTTCTTTGGAAGCAACTACTTTAAAAATGCCTTGCGAAAGGGGCACCATTTTTTTTATTTGGACCTGGGCATCATTTTATCTTGATCGGAGCCTGATTTTAACTATGGACTACAGTTTGTTTGTTTGTTTCAAACGGGGCTGGGTTTGCCTATTAACCTTTTGCAGACCTATAGTCCAGTCCCCGAGATCGGCACCCATTCTTTCATATGGCTCCATTATCGGCGGAATGCCATTGCCACGAGAATTTAGACGTTTTCCCACTAGATGGGGGCACTTAGGCTCTATTCGATGCAAAACTGCACTAGGAGTTTAATTTGGCCGAGAGATACTCAATGCCAAACGAGTACTCGAGGGATCTTACGCATGCCGCATCATTATACGACATGGGCGTTGTCAATTTTCTGCATCATGAAAATTCACCGAATGGAGCCGGGTTTGATCCCGCGCCTTAGGGCGTGAGAGGCCAGCATCTTAACCACTACACTACTCTTTCACCCACCACGGACTAAAGTCGTTTTTAACTACTTCTAGGCTCTCAAATAGCGGGGGCCTAGGCCACGACTTAGTTAGTCCATTCACTAATAAGGCCTTGGTCACTCGGCATATGCCAGACTACCTGAAAATTGGAATGTACCGTTGAAAATACCGAACACTCCCAATTATCAGCGGAATTAGATGGCACTGGTATTGCGGATTACGAAAATCTCGGATAATCCGAAAAAAGCATAAAATAGGGTGCAAAAAAAGATAAAAAATGTATTTTGCTTAAAAATAATTGCATTAGACTTAAAACGTGATATGGACAAACAGTGATCATAAGTACAGCATAAAAAATTATTTGTATTTGAGGTTCTCAGGCATAAAAATCTATGAAGAAGTTGTGCTTACGATAACGCCCTGTCAAAATAATTTATTGGATGAAGCACACCGCACTCTTGGGTAAGAAATGTGAAGAAAAAACAAAATTTAGATTCGCTTTTTCGAAAAAAAAAAAAACAGTTAATAGTGTTTGTTTCTTTCACGAGACCCTAGCGGATAATCCGACTCGCGGATAATCGAGAGTTTACTGTAGGACAGGGGTGCCCACAGGGGGGATTAGGGCGCAAGTTGCGGCATCAAATTTTTTAGGGGGGGGGATTTTTTAAAACTAATTTATTTGGTTTTACTTATTTATTTAAATTATTTACTGATTTTTTTAATAAAAATTATTCATTAATTAATATGTTTAATTTAAATTAGTTCTTTTATTTCTTTATTATTATTATTTATTTATTTATTTTGTGTGTGTGATTGTGCTTGGAATGTCTGGAAGAGAAAAAAAAGCGATTCTGTTATACGCATAATTAGTACTTTTGGAAAATTAATAATAAATAATAAAATACAGTTATAATCTTTAAAAAATAAATAAATTTAAAAAAAATAATAATATTAAAAAAAAATAAATAATAGAAAAAAGAGAGGTAGAAATAAAAATAAAAAGCATCAGAGGGTTGTGAAAAATTTTGGGGGGAATTTGCGCCATTGAGCTTGGGGGGGGGGGATGGGCACCCCTGTTGTAGGACATATGGTCACTTTAGTTACACTTTCCTTTTCTTAAATGTACACATTAAAATACTATGATTGGCAGCAGTGGTGAATTTACAGATTTGGGGCCCGTTACAATTGGGACTTCTTAGGTGAACAGAAGTACGTAGAATATTTTGCAGGAGCCTTTTGGATTCTCATTTGGCGCCCCTGCGTCGTGGGAACCCTTGCAATTGGAAACATGGCATGGTAAATCCACCACTGATTGGCATGGAAGCAAGAGTTGTAGGGGTTCAACGCCAAATATCTATTCTAATCTGTACACATATGGAATCTACTACGATGCTTTGAGTACATGAGTGAAAAATTCCCACTACAAAATACATTTCCTTTAAATCAGTAGATCCCAAAGGGGTCCAAGTGGAACCTCTGGGGTCCACGCCAATCTTCAAGGAGTTCATGACATTGAAAGAAAAACTTGTGGGTGCCTGCAAATAGGGGTTTACGAGCCTGAATGCGAGTTATACTACAATTCTAAAAAGTAAACCAGGTGCTATAGTGATAAGTTAAGAGTCATTCTAACTTCTCAATTTCGGCATGGCACTAAAGGGGAGGGGGAGTTCCGTACTCTGCACCAAAGGTAACTTCTAACTTTCTATCATATGGTCGGGAAAAATTTAACTTGTCTGCTTACATTTCTATAGATTCTTTTTTCATCTGATTTAGAACACTTTGGGTAAAACTTAAGCATCTTCTTATCCACTGTAGTTTGAAATGATCTACTAATGTAAGTGTTGTACTGGCTAAATAATTTGTTACTAGTGCCAGACTAGAGGGGGGGGGGGGGGCAAGAAAAGTTTGGGAGCCTCTGTTTTAAATGGATCTCCCACAGGTGTTCTTAAATTTTTTGTAGAAACGAACTTTTAAGAGAATTTCTAGTGTAATGTATACCGAAAGACATGAAACTAAAATTTAAAAAAAAGGAAAGAAAAAAAAGAAAAACTGGACATCAAAAATTTTAAATGATTAAAAATCTGCAAAAATCTTTTCTAACATCTGCTAAAAATCTTTGCCAAAAAAGTTTTTTAAAAATCTCAAGCAAATCAGAAAAAAAAGTCTTAAAGAATCACATTTCTGTTTTAAGCATTAATTAAGCAATTGCAAACTTTTTTTGATGAAAAGAAGGAAAAAGCAAATTTTTCATTATCATTTTAAGACTATTTCTCCTCTAATATCTCTGTTGTAACATCATACCGCTATCATTTGCTCTCTTTCAGCATACAGGAAAACCGAAGCCCACTTCAAGGCCATAGCCCAAGTTTATATTAATTGCAAGAACGTATCTCGCTCATAATGGAGAATGACGACACAAAGAAAGAATACAAGATTCACCTGAAGATTGGGGAAGCACTTTTCCCCCATCGACCCCATTCCATCCCACTTCTTCTGCCTCTTTCCCTCTTTTCGAACGATTAGAACGTCTTCCGCGGAAGTGAATAAAAACAAAATGGCGCATTCGGTATTAAAAAAATAATCGTAAAATGTACCCAAGTGAAAGCGAAAGCGAAGTTCGATCGCCGATTGTTGAGTTCACTCTTTTTTAGCGACTTTCCCAGAATTTCAAATTATTTTACCTCTCCGAAGGATGGTAACTGGATTTTCGTGTTCTAATAACCTAGTTTTGTTTCCATCTTCGACAATTTAATTAGTTTAAAGGGTGAAAATGGAAAGGAAGTGATTAAAGAGCTGCTTGTTGATCGGAAAATACTTTGTTGTTCTTCGGCATTTTTCGTTGTTGCCAATTCGATTGCGACAAACTTTGCGTGAATAATGTGTTTCTTTTCAGAGAACCGGAAGTAAAATGAAGTGAAGCACTGTTGAATGAAAACAATTCCATTTAAATCGTGACAAGAAATCTCTCTCTCTCTCTCTCTCTTTTCTTTTAAAGCAATCTGAGAATATTCAATCATATATTACCGGTTAGGAAATTAAGCAATTGAGATTGCTTACTGCTTTACTTGCAAGGGCTGGCGTTTGCTTCTTTTAGGCAGGGATTCAAGTGAAACAGGCCATCGCAAAATACAATCACTACTGGAAATGAATTACATTAGAACGTTTCTTGATAAAAACATCGTGACGTTTGCCTATGAAAAACGCGCTAGATAAAACGTCACAGCCTACTTGGCGAATAAGAGGAGATCGCTGAGTGCTTGTGAGCTCTTATTGGCTCCACCCGTAGTGACGTCATGCCAAGTTAAGTTGATGATAATGTAATTCACTTCCAGTAGCGATTGCAATTCGAAGCGATCGCAGTGCTGTTTCACTTGAATCCCTGCCTTATTCTCTTTATGGTTTATCGAGAATCAAATAATCAGTTTCCATAGAGTGGTGGATAAAATTCGAAAAAGCTAAAATACAGGGAAGGAAGGGGGGGGGTCGCATTTCTGGTAATGAATAAGGCTCGACCGATGCATCGGCCAGGCCGATGCATCGGCGCCGATGGTTGAAAATTTTTCCATCGGCCATCGGCATCGGCTGCCGATGCTAACTTGGGAAAAACATCGGCCCATCGGCCTCGAAAGCATGTAAATGCCGATGCCTGGCCGATGTTTAAACAAAAAAAAGTTTTCTTAAGAGGGAATTTTATCTTCTCTATTTTTTACTTCACAATTAAAAGTACGTGCCCCATGTGATTTGAAATTGAGTGGCAACGGGACTAACACAGTTCTGGGTTTTGGAATGAATTCGGTATCTGCCCGAATTTTCCAAATCGGGCAGATACCGAAATTTTCACAACACAGCAGACACTTTCCGAGCGATCTCTTTGATGATAGTTTTTTGAATTACAGTAAAACCTCTGAATAGCAAAATTAATTTTTGCGCGGTTTTCCTTTTTATTTTCTTTTTTCTTTCTTTTTTCTTTGTGTGCATGTGAATGAAAGCCTTTTTTTTCTTTTTAATTTAAAAAAGATATTAGCCAGATGAATTTGGCAAACACATTTATTTTAAGAGAAGAAGGGATCTATGCTGTAAAATTTCGAGGAGGGCCCACCTCTGGTTTCTCTGTTATGTGATAAGATCATTGTTTTTATTTTTCTTTTCTGAAATCGAATATTGTGTTACTCAATTCTAAATTATCAAGTCTTGAATTGAATATTGAAGTTGTTACGATGTTCCCTTTAAGTCATATTCGTTTAAGCAGGAGTGCCCATCCGGGAGGGTCATGGCCAGTGGCGTACTCAGGGGGTGGGCTGATAGGTCTGCAGCCCCCTCCGAAATTTTCCAAACAAATTTTTAAAATTTAAGCTGAAATCATTTTTATTCATTTTCATTTATTTATTTTTTCTTTCTTGCTGAAATCAGAACACGAGAATTTCTTTTGAAAAAAATTAAATGGGGCAAAATTAAAAGAAAGGGGGGAAAAAAGTTAATTCCTCCTTCTTTTTTTAAATCTCTCCATTTTACTGTATGTGACGTATATGGTTATCCTATAATTAACTTTTGTTGACAGTTTCTTCAAATGTGTTTCAGAAACACTGATTAATTCTTGTTCAATTCATCTAATTCTGTTAAATAAATTTCAACACATGTGTGGGCTGAAAACCAATATTAAGAATATAGTAAAATAAATGGTAAAATTAATGCTAATTAGGCTCAAATTAACAAAAATATTGCATGCACTTGCTTCAGGAATACTTTCTTTAATAAAGAAAATTTTTCAAATTTAATTTTTAACATTTTCTTTTGCATCAAAACGCTTTACTTTTGTATTTTTTCCATTTGAAATTAGCATTGACATCAGAAATTCGAAACATTTTTTAGCTGCATTTCATGAGGTGCCCCGCCCCCTCCTCTCACAGAGTGTCCGTTTAGCCCCCCCCCCCTGAAATGATTTGTCTGCGTACGCCGCTGGTCATGGCCTATACTTGCCCGTCTATTTTTTAACAGTTGGGGTGTTGGGGGGGGGGTATTTGCGGTTTAGTTTTCATGTTGGTCTCCGTGCTATTTGGATTTGTTCTCCGACTTGGCTCTTGGGGGGCTGGGACTACCTTGTGTTCAAAGCAAAAAAAAAAAAAAAAAAAACTTTTCCCAGTGACATATCCTGATATTTCTTGACCATGAAACGTGAAGCTAACAAGAATTTATGTGTATACATAAACTTGCCTGCTTCCCATCTACCCCAAAGGCGATGGCACACCCTCTTCAAATTCTACAGAACATCCTCCCCCCCCCCCAAAAAAAAGAGATAAAAAAAACATGCCTACAAATTTATGCCCCTAAAAACTTCAATGGGGCACTCTACGTTTTATCAAGTGACCATTTCAAGTGTTTTTGCCAAATTGGCAATCTTATTATCATTGTATTGACAACTAATAAAGTTTTATCTTCTAGCATTATTTTAAATCTACTTTTAATTCATTATTTTACTACCAATGTATTAAATGTATTATATTTCGTATTTTAACCTTTACTAATCATCAAAAAACAGCACGGCACCGCCAAGTGTTGCCGAAATTGTGGTCAGATCACAAAACGTAAGTACTGAAAGAAGTTCAAACCGCACGTGTTAGCTCTTTGCTTTCTATGGTATTATTTTGACTTTGGTGTTCTTGTTGTGACTTTGCTGTCGAATCATCGAACGAATCGAAAGAATTACTGCCAAGACTTCGAGTGCTCTGCTTACATAGTTAAATTTATTCATGAGTTCCCACTTTTTCTTTTTTCCCATAAATGGAGATTAAATTACCACACTTTTACAAAATTGAATACATTGAAAATAATAAATAAATAAATAAAATAAACTACTAGTGCATAATTGGTATTTCAAAAAAAAATTTTTTTGTTTACTTTTGTGCAAAAAAATGCTCAAATTTAGAAAATATATAAATTCTGTAGTTTTTTTTTTTTTCAATTTTTCTTATATTTTTCAATTAAAGTAATATTTGAAAATTTAGGTTTTTATTAATGGAAAACAAGTACGCGCAGGAAAATCTAGTGAACACTAGATCGAGTGATAGTAAAATAGCAATTTAGGCCAAAATCTGAACGACTTTATCTTAATGATTACAACTATCCTGGATTCGTGGAAATAAAAGTAGAATGAAAAAAAAAATATGTGATCCTTAAAATCTCCTATAAACATTTATTTTTCTAATCGTTTGATTTTTTTTTGCCATCGGCCATCGGCCATCGGCATCGGCCATTGGCCGATGGAAAAGGAAAATAATCGGCCATCGGCCATCGGCCAACTTTGAACAATCGGCCAACAATCGGCATCGGCCCATCGGCCAAAAAATGCCATCGGTCGAGCCTTAGTAATGAATATTTTGGCCTGTTTTGTTTGTTTGTTTTTTCTTTTTGGCTTATAAAAGAAAAGTGTTCATTGTCTCTCGTTTATTTACTTTTCACCTTTTTCTTTGACTATTCCTTTCTAATTCGATATTATAGTTGTACTTACTATTATTTTTTTCGTACATTTTTGAGGGTAGTCCTATACTTAAAACGCCTAAATATGGCAATTACGATTGTTTTTTATAAAAATCAAATCTTACTTACGAATTTCTTTTACCAGCGGCTCAGTGAGAGGGGTGAGAGGTAAAAAAAACAACAAAAGTTGGTTTTCACATCGTTGCAAATACCAATACTGTAGTTTATACATATGTAAGGATCTCTGATTTGAAAATATATATTGAAAAAAGAAGGTAATTTTAGCTTCTCTAGTGCCTTACATAAAGATATAAACTGAATTAATGAACATGGTTTTCATTTTCAGTTTGGCTTTTTTAATATATATTTTTGTTTTTAGTGTAATTATTTTTTAACAGTATACGTCATTTAATACACCAGTTGCGAAAATTTCTTCCTACATAGATAGCTTTCTTCTTTTTATTTTTTTTAATGCTTTTGCTACGCGTTATAGTACATCTTTTAAATTATAGCTATAGGGTTCTTTTTGTGTGATGCTTATCACGAATAAGAAATATGAAAAGATAGATTGAAATTCATACAAAATTAAAACTTTTGAAGGCACAGATTAATCAACTATACAGCATAGCTATTCAAAAAGAAGAGAAAGGAAAAAAAGGGGGAGGGGGGGGGACATTTTAGAAAAAATAAAAATTTGTCAAAACATGGTTCCAATCTTTGATTTCGAAAACTTTTAATTTTACAGATCCATTTTTTTTCTTTCCCATGCGAAAATTTTTTTTCAATCTTGACTTTTAATTTTACAGATCCAATTTTTTTTTCTTTCCCATGCGAAAAATTTTTTTCAATCTGAATTTTTGCGTTTTTATTGAATTACCGTCTACTGTTTCCAAAAAATTAAAAAACAATCTTGTATTCAAAGAACTTTCGACCTTCAAATTATGAGATTTACTCCTCCCGATATTGTGGTATAATTTAGCGTTGCTCAACCTTTTTTACCCCATGGACCGACAAAACTTTTCGAAAAAAATTCGTGAACCGGTAAGTCTCCCTTCCCCCAAGAAAAAAAAAGGGGTGGGGACTTTTGACTCGTGGATTGTTAAAAACTTCTGAAAAAAGAAATAAATAAAAATTGGACCAGTGAGGTTTTCTTCCAACTTTTCTTTTTCGTAAAAAAGAAAGAACATTTGACTCGCAGAACATTAGGAATGAGCGCAAAAGTTTGTCTACCAGTGAAAGTTTTAAACAAAACGTAAACAAATGAAGGACAAAAAAAATCTTGATATTAAAAAGAAAGTGAAAAAAGATCTTCACTCTTAGCACGAACATTTTTCATGATCTGCACTGTATTAATATTAAAAAACTCACAAAAAATATTTAGGTATACTTTTTTTTCGTAAT
>JAXGGA010024227.1:0-12374 GCA_038373865.1 Uloborus plumipes
TAAAAGGAGCTCAAAACTCAGCAAACAGCTGTTTTGAGGTTGTCAAAACAAGTCTCTTTATCAGTGAAAAAAAAAAAAGATCAGGATCTCAAAGACAGGCCAACAGAACAAGGTGTGTTTGGGTTGTGAATCTTTCTTGCATGTGCTGATGGTTTGTTTTGATAGTCTCGAAACTCGAAATCGCTATTTGCTGAGTTTTATGACTTTTATTTGTACTTTTATTAACGTTGTCTCATTTTACTTATATATTAATATAAAGTTTCGCCTGTGTTTAAAAATTTTTATAGTAGGATAGTCCAACTAGAAGATATGGGGGTTGTAGAAAATGATGAACAAGTAAATCAGCTGCAAGAGGATTTGGATCATATTACTAAGTGGGCAGACAAGTGGGGCATGGCAGTAAATGTTGGGAAATGTCAAGTGCTGCATTTAGGTCATGGGAATAAGCATACAAGCTATTATTTACAGGGTTCAGTCATTAGTAAGGCAGAAAATGTTATGGATCTAGGTGTCTTAATAAATCAAGACTTCAAGTTTAGTCAACAGTGCAGCATAGCTAGTAACAAAGCCAATAGGATGCTTGGGTTTATAAATAGATCTATTTCAAACAAATCTAAGAAGGTTCTTCTGCCTTTATATAGAAGTTTGGTAAGACCTCATTTAGAGTATGCTGTTCAGTTTTGGTCTCCATATCTTAAGAAAGATATTAATTTATTGGAAAGGGTACAAAGGAGGGCTACAAAGTTAGTGAAAGGACTTTCTAATTTAGACTATGATTCCAGACTTAGAATGCTTAATATGTATAGTCTTGAGCAAAGGAGAACCAGAGGGGACATGATTCAGTTGTTTAAATTTATCAAAATGAAAGATGTTATAGGGTTAAATTTTTGCACGGAAAGCAGGACAAGGGGTCATTGTTATAAGCTGTTTAAATCTCAGGCTAACCTGGAAATTCGGAAAAATTACTATTTTAGCAGAGTAGTGGGAACTTGGAATAGTTTACCGGAAGAGGCGGTGAGGAGCAAGGGAGTAGATCGTTTTAAGAGGGCCATTGATCTTCATTGGGATCTATAATTTGACTAGGACCAGCCCAGTTGGGCCCAGAGCCTGTTGCTGGTCGTCACATTTGTATTTGTATTTGTATTTGTATAAACTCGTCTAAGTGAATGAACAGTTAATATTTATGGTTTAATACTTTAATTCACTGGATTTCAGCGTCAATTTTCAATTAAACATCCAAAAAACCTGCAGCAGATCCATAAAAGTTCTCCCTAGACAATTACACTAGAACACAATTGTTACACATACCGCATTTTCCTGATAATAAGACCTAATCATAAATTAAGAGCTAATCTGATTTTTATTTTTCTGACTTACAACAGTGTGCCCAACCTGGGGGGGGGGGGGGAATCATGACACTGACTGGTCCAATGAAATTTTTAGAAGGGTGTTATTTGGGAAATTTTCTCTTTTTCGGGGAAGGTCTCATTCTCGGGAGGGGGGTGGGGTCTAATTTTAATGTAAATATTACCCCTAAAATAAACATTAGAAAAGATCGTCCTTAAAAGAACGCCAATATCCGATATTAAGATTGACGATAAAAAGTACCGGCGCAACAAATATACAAATTCGGAACATTCAAACTAATGTGCTTTTGATAACAAATTGCAATTTTCGTCACTTAAAAAATCTTTTCAGTTAAAAATGAACATTCGGAATTTGATGCAACAATGAGATTTTTGAAAAATAATAAATTTTGGCTCGGGGGGGGGGGGTGAAATGAAATGAATGCAGAAAAAAAGAGCTACTCCGACGAGAACAGAAAACGGGACATGGTCAAATATGATGGCAGAAATAATAAGGTAAGTGACAAGTGTAATAATTTTTGCCCAAATAGGGACTCTGGAGCTCGTCCCCAGTAATTTCTCGAAATGGGTGTTCATTAGGGTGGTCACAAGTAACATGGGGAAATTTTTTTTCAGCTAATCTTTAGCGGCACCCCCCTAAAATGTGCCAATGGGCTAGAAAATGAGATTTGCAAAGTTTTAGCTCAATCGGATAATATTAACACGTGCCGCAAAGAGGGTAAAGCTAAGAAAAACAGCGATTTTTAGCCAAAAATTGTAGTTTTTACTCTGTAAAACCAAAACTACTGATCCTAGAAACTTTATTTTGGTCTCATTTTGCAGAAAATTTTATTTTCTTTAAGTCTAATCTTATTTAAAGTTTCGAAGAAATGATTAAATAGTTTTCAGAATTTTCACAAGTCAGGCTGCAACGCAAATCCTCGAAATTGCAAGTAACATGGGGAAATTTTTTTTTCAAATAATCTTTTGAGGCACCATCCTAAAATGTACCAATAGACTAGAAAATGAGATTTGAAAAGTTTTAGCTTAATCGGATAATATTAACACGTGCCTCAAAGAGGATAAAGTTACGAAAAACAGCGATTTTTAGCCAAAAATCGTAGTTTTTCCTCTGTAAAACCAAAACTATTCATCTTATAAGCTTTATTTTGATCTCATTTTGTAGGAAATTTTATTTTCTTTAAGTCTAATTTCATTTAAAGTCTCGAAAAAAATGATTGAATATTTTTCAGAATTTTTCAAGTCAGGCTGTAGCGTGAATCCTCGAAATTGCTTAGAAAAAATAAATCATTAAAATGTAAATTAATAAGTTATTTTAGTAAATTTGATGAAATCTACGGATAACGTTGACTTTTCAGAGAAAAAACAACAATATTATTACGAATATATAATAAATTTGTCTTTGAAACTCATAGATAAAATAAATAACTGCGAGTAAAGCTTATGAAATGAGCAGTACAAGCCATAAATGAAGGGCTTGGAGGATGAAGGGGCTAAGTTACATTTTAAAAAATGAACACTCTCTTACAATGGTAAGCAATAGATACAAATTAGCAAATAAAACTTGGTAAATCAAACAGTAGATATCAATAGACCAATTTTATTCGCACACATGACAAAACCAGAAAACAAAAAAGCTGCAATAACTACAATAATAAAACTTTGAACTTTAATTACTCGCAATTTCTGTTTTGTCACTTAACCCTTTCATCTCTTAACCCCTTCAAATACAAAACGCTGCTTTCCGGTTAGCCTGTAGCGGTCAGAGCTGAATATTAGCTAAAAAATCTCTGCCTTGTTAGGGCTTTCGACCAACTGGGGAAGGGAAAAAACTATGATTCCCCATTATAGAAAGGTGCAATCGCCATCTCTATTGTGGGAGGGCCGAGAAATCATTAAGACACCCCACAACACTTTATAAATATAGTATTCATAGTTGTTCGCTTTGCAAGTCTTCAAGCAACTAGTTTGGGACACAATCCTTGAGATTTAATGGAGAATGGCTCCCCCTTCGGTTTCCAGAGATCAACAAGCTTGAATTTAAGACAGAAAGATAATTTTTAATAGCCGCATGTCTCATCAAATCACAGGTTCCAAGTTATCTTCTTATCTTACCTTCTATCCTTAAAACTTGCGTCAAATTAAACTGATGTTTAGAAAAGCTTCAAGTAACCAAAGGCAGTTCTCATTTTTTGTGAAAAAGCTAAGATGCCAACCAAACAATCTAAAACCTACGTTACAAACCTAGAAAAACTGTATGATGAGAGGAGAAAGCTGCGAAGGATGCTGAGAGATCCAAAAATGCCATTTAAAACCAAAGAGTTAAGGATTTTCCTTTGATAACCACTTTGATGTTTCTCATCGGGATTCGTAGAACGGATAGTAGCAGCTACAGAAGAGACATTAAATCATGACCATCAAATTTAATTTTCAGTAGAAACGTCATACCCTTTTGTAGACAGCAATTTCGTCAACAAAGATTTAATCTTATCAAAAATCTATTTAGGAATTTAGACTTAGAAGGAGCTGTTGTGTATTGGGATAAGAAATCTCATCCAGTTTTATTTAACAAAGACAATTTAGAGGCCGGCCACCTTGTCTAGTGGTCAGAGCAGTCTGCCATAGATGGTGTGGCCCCGGGTTCGAGTCCCGTCTTGGGCATGGATATGCTTTCTTTCTCCTGTCCTTGTCCTTTCTTTGTGTGTGAATGTGTTGTTGTGTGAAAGGTTACCTACCCTATAAACGGGTCCCTATGGCATGCGTGTACTGTGGAAGTCGGACTTCACACCAAATAACGGTACAGTTGGAAAAGTGAAGCAGCGCACTCCAAATTGCCAGCCTGGCTGGCACACGACAAAAAGAAAAAATTTAGAGGCTAGCAATTTTGATAACTAGTGGTGTTGAAGAGCAGATAATAGGTGTTCCCATCCTTAAAAACAGCACGGGCGTGTACAAGTAAGTGCTGTATATTCAGTAGTTGAGCATTGGGGCTCAGTTGAAAAAATTTATGGAATCTATTTTGATACCACTGCTGAAAATAGTGGTAGCGTTCAGGAAACCAGCGTTGTTACAGAAATATTTTCCGTATTCAGCATGTTTCCACCGCATCTTAGAAGTTGTTTTAAAAGCAGTTTTTAGTTGCAAAATGGAAATACATCTGCTGATCCTCAAGCAAATATTTTTCAAAAATTTCCAGCTGAATGATCTGTGTTAGATAAAAAGCAATTCAAAGCAGGTACAGAAGATGAGAATATTAGAAATAAGCAATTTAGGCGAAAATTGAAACTTTCTTGTTGTGAAATTAAAAAGCTGCAGCCTAGAGACGATTACAATATATACCCCTATAAATCTTGTAAAAATCAATTTTATACTAAAGCTAAAAAGACAGCAAATAGTTTAATGGTGTTCCATGACACAGCAGAAAAAGGTATAAAATTAGTTCCAGGCTTCAGTTCCTCTTTGACGAAAGACAAAGAGCAACGGTAGCTTTTATTACAAGTTAATGCTGTATGCTAAATGCAGGCAGTTTCCTAATTTATCAAAAGGTATCCCATCCAAGCCATCAGCAGCTTAGTTTGTATGTAAAGAGTAGTAAAATAATGTTATATAATTTAACAGTATAAGTATAAAGGTGCATTAAAGCTTTTATTGTCATTTTAACTCTTTGCTTTCCGTCTTAACCCATAATTCCTCTATTTTAACACAGAAATTTGTTTCATTTATTTATAAAGTACCGCGAAAATACCCCTTTTTTAATTGACAAAGTAAATCTAACAATAAGCAAATAAATGTAATTGAATATTGTAATGCTTTTAGGTTTTTGCATGAAAATTTCTTATTTTTGACATACTCTACGATTTAAGCTTAAAAATGCCAAATAAATACTTTGGACATGATAGCAAAAATGAATGGGATAGCACTTAACGAGAATGAAATTTCCTACAAAATGAGACCAAAATAAAGTGTCTAAGATGAGTAGTTTTGGTTTTACAGAGGAAAAATTACGATTTTTGGCTAAAAATTCACTGTTTCTAAAACTTTGCAAATCTCATTTTCTAGTCTATTGGCACATTTTAGGGGGGTGCCTCAAAAGATTAGTTTGAAAAAAAAATTTCCCCATGTTACTTGCAATTTCGAGGATTTGCGTTGCAGCCTGACTTGTGAAAATTCTGAAAACTATTTAATCATTTTTTTCGAAACTTTAAATAAGATTAGACTTAAAGAAAATAAAATTTTCTACAAAATGAGACCAAAATAAAGTTTCTAGGATCAGTAGTTTTGGTTTTACAGAGTAAAAACTACAATTTTTGGCTAAAAATCGCTGTTTTTCTTAGCTTTACCCTCTTTGCGGCACGTGTTATTATCCGATTGAGCTAAAACTTTGCAAATCTCATTTTCTAGCCCATTCGCACATTTTAGGGGGGTGCCGCAAAAGAAATTCGAAAATTGATTTTTTGTGACCACCCTAGTGTTCATGCTTGAATATTCATTGAACTGGAATAAATGAATGGAAAACTATGCTTCTTAAATTTGAATGCATACACGGTTGGAACCAGATTAGATGCGTTTTTGAGCATGGAAAAATATAAATTATTACGAAAAAAAGGACATCCTCTGAAAGTTCGCCACTGTTACGTTCTTGCAACAAAAAATCAATACAATTCCAGGTTTTATTTTCTCAGAAACACGGTATCGATGAAAATGTTTTCAACGTCACACTGCAAAATTTAAAACGAAATAACGCTTAATACTCATTTAACTAACCAGACTACCTCACTCCTAACAAACCTCTGGAAAAGGCTGACGAGACGGTTGAAATTGTGTTTTCTTTCTTCTTGATTAATAGGACCAGTCTCTTTCGCGAGTTCATTTGCATGTGCTCATGGCCATCTCTCTCTCCAGCTTTATGCATTTAGGTTACTACGGACGCGTCGGCCAGTCTATCTTCGTTTTTTTTTCTCTTTCCATTTCTGTCAGGGGGGCTTCCAGTTCTATCACAGGTCACGGACACTTTATGGACATGACAGAATGGAAGGAGAGAGAGAGAGAGAGAAGCTCAGATATTATCGGCTAGTGAACTTCTAGTTTCTGAAATGCGAGTGCAGTGCTCAAGCACTTGCACCTCCCACCCCCCTTCCCCAGAAGAAAAAATATGTTCATTAAAATACATACCCCAGTTGAATATCAATCAGCTGAAAATCCTGCATTTTTTTATGTTCTCACCAAAAAGAATCTCGGCTTCTATTTAAGTATTTCATTTTTTTAAAAACCGCATTTTTTCAGTCACGAAAACATATTGGAATGATTTTTAAACTGTTACACACTCACCACACTTAATTCAGTATAGTTATATGAGCTAAGAGCGATCAAAAAATATATATTTCAGTAAAAATGAGGTCTATTTTATAGCAAAAAATGGAAATTGAATGTTCTTGTCATTCTGTCACCAAAAATGACCTTAATTATTTTAATCCAATGTATGACTTTTTTTTTATATATATATATATACTTTACAGTTTCTTGTTGTCACTTCTCTTTCTTAAAAGTATTCATCAGTTAAAATGATCAAATTTATACATAACTAGCTTATTACCCGGCTTTGCCCGGGTGCTTATTAATACAACATAGTGGTTCAAATGGTGTTGAATACAAATAATGGGGGAGTTTCCGAAATTTCAAAAGTATTTTTTTCTGAAAGAACATGCTTCAAAACGAAGGAATTGACCTTTTTTTTTTATTTTTTGACACAGTTATATATTTTTTATGAATTATTTTAACCGGTGCGCAGATGCTATTCCGAAAAAAAAAAAACATCTGCGCATGACGTCAGTGGTGCACGTAAGCGCGAAATCTAATTGGTTGTAGTGAGATGACGAAGGTCGTGACGTCACCGATTCCTGCGATTGGACAACTCAAGTCAAGCAAAATGGTGTTATTATTGGAAAGAGAGCTGGTAGGTGCACCACTGACGTCACAAAAACCACGCCCCGTTTTCAAGGTAGGGTATTTAAAAAAATTAATAAAAAATAAACTGTTGGGAAAATTAAAGTATTTTCCGGACTCATGTTATTTTTTTATATCATTCTATCGATTTCAGTAACAAAAAGTAGTACTTTTGACTGAAGGAAACTCCCCCATTGTAGCAGTAATTGCTTTTAAGAGCCATTATTTTGAAAATCGAACAAAAAAGGGAAATTTTGGCAGTGACCATTTTTGATTTTCCTGATTTTTTTATATGTCAAAGTAGGTCATGAGAAATGAACATTCTGAAGTTTGCAGCCCCCCAAAAAATTTTGTTCGCTCGGTAAAAATTCCCAAAGTTTGATGTTATGCAGCGCTGTTTTGGTAAAACGGCTGAAAGACGCATTTCAGTGCGCTGTAGTTTTTTACAGAAACGCCACCCCATAGTTATGTTTACATTTATTGATTGTACAATGTGTAGTTATAAGAACCCCATAGTTATTCGGGTTGGGGTGTGTTTCTTTCTTCAGTTAAGGGGCCGCATAGTATGGTTTTTAGACCATTTTCGCTCAACTTTGAACTGCGTTATTTACCCCTAAAAGCAACCCCCCGAAATTTTTTTAACATATACTGAAAATTTATACTATGAAGAGAATATGTGGTACGAAAATTGTTTATTATTTCATTGCTTTAAAGAGAAAAAGACTTAGACATTTTTCAAATTTTCAAAATTTGCGGTTTTTTGATCGCATTTAACTCAAAACAGCAACTCTAGGAAGAAAAAGCTTTTATGGATTATGAAACCTACAGATGTGTAGAATAACGTAAAAAAGAAAGTTGCGTGGGGTCTCGTCTCGTTTTCAAGAAAATAATTTTTTTTTGTAGCTCATTTTAATGCTTTTTTCTCATAGTAAAATGTGTCCATCAAGTAGGTCAAATCTGCTGAAACTCTAAGTATATAGTAATGATATATTTAAATTTGTATAGAGAAAGAGAAAAAGGCTAAAAACACTTAATTTTGTCTAAATTTTTTTTAATTTTTAGTTTTTTAATTGTGCAATTGACTCAAAAAACGTGAAATCCTGAGACTATTATTTAATGCACATATTACTAGCTTTGAAATATTGGAAAAAGTAAATTCGGTGAGGTCTCTTCAGATGTATTCTAGTGGGAGGTCACAGTGACTTCCCGAAAAATTTCATGATCGAAAAATTTTGCTGACGATTCGGCAAATTTGGAAACTATTGCAACATTGAGATTTTTTAATGACACATTTTTGTCACGTGTGCTTGATCGTATTCTGTAAAAATTTAAGTTCAAGTGCCCATGAGTATCTTATACTTCTCAAGAAGATGTTCTTAATTTGCCAAAGGAATTTCCCAATTTTTCCGAATGATAAAATACGATCAAGCCCACATGTAAAAAAAAATGAATAAATAGAAAATTTCTATGTTGCAGTATTGTTTCTAAAGTTGCCGAATCTTCATAAAAATTTTCCGAATATGAAATTTTTCTGGAGGTCACAGTGACCTCCTTTGACTTCCCATTGGGGAGCCTCTAAAAATACCTCACAGTATTTACTTTCTCGAATATTTCCAGTCATTGCCAGCTAGTAATATGTAAACTCAATAATTCCCTCAGTAACGATTTATCGTTTTTTAATAGAATTGCAATAAGAAACTAAAAGTTCTAAAAATTTAGACACAATTGGGTGCTGTGATTCTTTTTCACTATAACTATACACTCAAATATAAAACACACATATATAAATCATCATCATGTATTTTAAATTTTAGCAGATCTGACCTGCATACTGGACACATTTTACTACGGGAGAACGCATTAAAATCTGCTACATTTTTTTATCTGTAAAACTAGAAGAGAACCCTGGCCGCGTTATTTTGTACGTCGTTTTACACATATGTAGGTATCATATAATATAAAAAAATAATCATAACATGTAAAAAATAAATAAATAGAAAAGTTCAATGTTGCAGTATTGATTCCAACTTTGCCGAATCATCAGCAAAATTTTTCGATCATGAAATTTTTCGGGAGGTCATTGTGACCTCCCACTAGAATACATCTGAAGAGACCTCACCGAATTTACTTTTTCCAATATTTCAAAGCCAGTAATATGTGCATTCAATAATAGTCTCAGGATTTCACGTTTTTTGAGTTAATTGCAATTAAAAAACTAAAACTTATGAAAAAATTTGACAAAATTAAGTGTTTTTAGTCTTTTTCTCTTTCCTTATACAAATTTAAATATATATTTACTATATACTTGGAGTTTCAGCAGATTTGACCTACTTGATGGACACATTTTACTATGAGAAAAAAGCATTAAAATGAGCCACAAAAAAATTATTTTCTTGAAAACGAAACGAGACCCCACGCAACTTTCTTTTCTACGTTATTCTACACATCTGTAGGTTCCATAATCCATAAAAGCTTTTTCTTCCGAGAGTTGCTGTTTTGAGTTAAATGCGATCAAAAAACCGCAAATTTTGAAAAATTGAAAAATGTCTAAGTCTCTTTCTCTTTAGAGCAATGAAATAATAAACAATTTTCGCACCACATATTCTCTTCATAGTATAAATTTTCAGTATATGTTAAAAAAATTTCGGGAGGTTGCTTTTAGGGGGAAATAACGCAGTTCAAAGTCGAGCGAAAATGGTCTAAAAACCATACTTTGCGGCCCCTTAACTGAAGAAAGAAACACACCCCAACCCAAATAACTATGGGGTCCTCATAACTACACATTGTACAATCAATAAATGTAAACATAACTATGGGGTGGCGTTTCTGTAAAAAACTACAGTGCACTGAAATGCGTCTTTCAGCCGTTTTACCAAAACAGCGCTGCATAACATCAAACTTTGGGAATTTTTACCGAGCGAACAAAATTTTTTGGAGGGCTGCAAACTTCAGAATGTTCATTTCTCATGACCTACTTTGACATATAAAAAAATGAGGAAAATCAAAAATGGTCACTGCCACACCTTGTCTGAATTTCAAAATAATGGCTCTTAACTTATTTCATGCCAAAATGAAATAGTTGAGCCTTGAATTGATAATTCATTGTTAATCGTAATCCTTGTTGGAAAATACTCATATTTAAATGTGTGAAATGTTATCAATTTGTATTCTTAAAGTCTTATCTCTGTTACTCTATCATTCAAAATTGAAAGAAAATGGCCATTTTGAGACAAAAAATTTTAATTTTGAGCTTTTTGGATTTTTTTTACATTTCAAAACTCCACTTATGCGAATTCTAGTGCATCAAGGAGCCTCTGTGCCAAGTTTGATGAAAATCCGACGAAAACTGGATTTGCATAAGGAACAAACATACATCCATTTATATATGGGTGATTCTACGGTCAATGCGTTTTTTGTGTCCCCAAAGAAAAAAAAATTCTGTTTAATTTCACACTCGTTATATCACTAGTAGCAGCTATTTTTATGATTGTAGTGGTAAGGGCCAGACGAAATTTTAATTTTTGAGGGTTTTATCGATACCAGGGGAAAATGCGTTGCCAGGTACTCACTGACACTATTGGCAGAATTCTGGTTATATTTACTATTATTTCACTTATTTTTCGGTGTAAAATCATAGTATGGACTCATTTCTATAAGACCTGTATTCAAAAAAAATTTCGCGTTGTAATAAAATTAAAAAAATCAATCTTGAAAACACGACATGTTGCATACAAGTCGCACCGCAGATCCCAAATAAAAATACTTCCCGCATTATTTACGTTCATTCAAATTGCTTTCACAGGGGCAATTAAGATTAAAAATGAAATTAATTATGCTTATAACACAATTTCAATGTATATTTACCCTTTTTTGGAACAAAACTGCCAGGGGAGTGACGCCAGAGAAGTGACAAAATCACACATTACCTATAAAAACAACATCACGCGTTCTTCTTACCAGAACTTCACCTAAACCGTGATGTCTGCATACAATAAGCATTCATTATACACACGCACACTTATGTAACGATGAAATACACTGCTCGACATTGAAAATGCAACACCAAGAAGGAGTGGTCAGAAATTCATGCAAATTTTACCGTAGACGCACGTCACTGAGTTATGCAAATGATATGAAATGCGCAGCTCTCCGACGCACGTGAAGTAAGATATAAGAGAATGAAGTTGAAAAGTGGGCTATGTTCATGTTGGTTTTTCTGCCAGACTAATTATCGGAGAAATTTGGTTTTTGTCTCGAAGGATACGTGTGATAGGAGGAAATGCCACGCCGTCCTCAACGAAGACACTTCCAGCATATAGACGACTTTACAAGGGGTATGGTGATCGGACTGAGAAGAGGAGGTTGGTCCATACGTCAAATTGCAGCTGATACCCACATGGATGCAAGCACTGTGCATCGGCTGTGTCGGAGATGGTTGGAAAGAGGAAATGTAGCCACATTGAGGGGTGCAGGTGCAGCCAGAGTGACGTCAGACCGCTTGGATCGACGGATTCACCGACAAGCTGTGGCGGACCCGCAAGTCACTTGTACGTCGATTCTGCAGCACGTGCAAGGTACCCTGGATGTTCCTGTGTCGACCAGAACCATTTCCCGTCGACTGGTTGCACGTGGCCTGCAATCACGGCGCCCGCTAAGAAGACTGCCATTGACCTCACAGCACGACTCCAACGTTTGGAATGGTGCCGGACCAGAGCGACGTGGATGGCAGAATGGCAAACCGTAGTGTTCTCAGATGAATCCCGCTTCTGTTTGTCCAGCGATAGTCATCGCATACGTGTGTGGCGTCGACGTGGAGAAAGATCGAATCCGGCAGTAACTGTGGAACGCCCCACAGCGCGACAACGTGGCATAATGGTTTGGGGCGCTATTGCATACAATTCCGTATCACCTCTAGTTCGTATTCGGGGCACTATGACGGCACAACGATATGTAGATAATGTACTGCGGCCGGTGGCAATCCCCTACCTTCAGGGTCTGCCAAATGCAATTTTTCAACAGGATAACGCCCGGCCTTACAGTGCTCGAATCAGCCAACATGCTCTA
>JAXGGA010024228.1:0-12373 GCA_038373865.1 Uloborus plumipes
TATGATAGAAACTTATATTTTTTACTGACTTCATTGATTACAACTTTTATATGACTAACAAAACTAATATATTTAATCTAAACCTGTAATTGTTATCCAAAATATATTTGCAATAAGCGTTCTTCAAATGTAGAGTAATATCTACTGTTTCCCTATATTTAAGTTGGATTATTTAATAAATTATTGTTACTGCCTTAATTGCATTTTATGAACTTATTCAATACGTTGAACATACTTACTTAAAGTCTTAGTAATACAGTCAAACCTGTCTATCACAGGACAGAAGAAAAATTCGAGATACAAAGGTCTCGAGATACAGAGGTTGTGATAAATTTTACAAAAATAAGCAATTGGAACAACGTCAAATACTTAATACATTGTTTTGCATTGATAATGTTGAATATTTTACTGTATGACATGTTGTGAGTCCATGTCTTACTAATTGTGAAGACTATATCGGTAGCAAGTTAATGCATACCTTTAAGTACGAACATAGTCATTGAATGATTGTGCAGAAGATTATTTTTGTCTTCAGGTTATGCCATTGGTAAAGGTAGCTGCCATGGGCGCCCATAAGGGGGGGCTCGAGCCCCCCCTTGGAAATTAGAACTTTTTTTGCTTTCAGTACATTTTTTAGGAAAACATTTTTTCTTCATTCATTAATGAATAAGTCATTAAAAATGCCAAATTTTAATAACTGTAATCAGCACTGAAATCGCTTTCAGAATTATAACATTGTGTCTCTTCTTACATTCTTACATGGAAAAACAAAGGCAGATTTATGGGTCAACTGACGGCACATTTGCATGGGCTGATCCGAGGATGCAAGACAATTCGACCTTTTCTAGAATTTGGAGAAAAGAAAACTTTTTTTTCTTTCACATTACATAGTTCAGGAGATGGGGGGGGGGGCACGGCCCGGTCCTGTTCTAGAGTCTTTAAAAATCATTAAATACCTTTTTGAAACTAATTAAAAAGTGCTTCAATTATATTTCTTATCAAATAAATAAACTATGAATTAACCAAATGGCCAGAATATTATTCTCTCGTCAATCATTTTAAAAATCTTTACACTATTTCTTTTAAAGGATTTTAGGCGTTTCATACTATTGGTCATTGTCTATTGAGTGCTGTTTCTGTCGGTGAGTTGGGAAACTGATTAAAAACAACTATGTAACTATACTGAAAATCGATGTAAGAAAGTGATTTCTGTTTATATTTTCTCCTCCCTCGCTCTTCCTCTCTCGATTAATGTTAATTATTTGTTAAACTACAAAAAAAAAAAAAAATTATATATATATATATATATATATATATATATATATAATATATATATATTATATATATATTTTGATTGATCTTAGTTTGCAAAAGAATGCAGAACATTTATAAATTTTTTGTTTCTCTACTTTTCCAACATATTTTTGATATCCCAATTGCACCATACAAGGCCTCAAAATGCAGAATTTTAAAACTCTTTTTCAAAAATGTCCAAGGAACACCGACTCGAAAAAATTGCGAACATTCTACCCATTTAAAAGATTTCATTGCATCTCTCTTTTAATACCCCTACCCCAATAAAGGTCAGTCCAAACAATTAGCAACAAAAATATAAATTAAATAAAACACACACACTAGAAACAGCAAGGGGATGGGAATCAGTGAGAAAAAAGACTCATAACACACAAAAATGTCTTTGTTTGGTCAATGTGCGAAATGGGCTTTCTCCGAAATTTTTTTCTGGATACGGCCTTGCGACGCACATAATGCACTATCTGTAAGCAGTCAAAATGTGTTTGGTAATCTCAACAACAATTAAGTCAGAGTATATTACAAAAATGTATGTCTTAGCGAGTCTAGTACTTTCATACTCTTAGTAAATCAAGCAAAAACACACATATATATATATATATATATATATCTGTGGCTTGGTCTAAAAGGGTCAATGTCAATTTTTTCGCATTCTGTATTATTTACATCAAAAGTTTCCAATTTAGTAAAACTCTAATTCTACAAAGGTCAATGTCTAATATCAAACTAAAATTGGTTGTATTTCCATTATAATGTCAGCCAATGTCAGAATATTTACATAAAATAGTAACAGGTTAAAAATTGCATATGATAAAATAATGTTTCTTTACACAAACAATAAACAAATACCAAAACATAATAATGGGAATCTTAATGTAAGAAAGTTATAGCATTCTAAAAAATCTCAAATATCTTTCATCGCCTTTTTCTCGAAACTAACATTTTTGACTTAGGCCCTTGGAGAACCAAGCCACAGATATATGTTACTATCTTTTAACTAGGGATGCACCGATTAATCGGCAGTACTGATTAATCGGTCATAATCGGCCACTTTGCCGATTATTAATAATCGGCAAAATCAGACCGATTAATCGGCCAAAAAATATTTTTTTAATTTTATTCTTAAAGTATATTTTCACTAAGAAACTACGATGAATAATTTTATTAACAGTAATAATAATACTCACAACTTGATATAAAGTTTTTAATAAATTAATTCTACTTTGAATAAATATACACGTAGACAATGTTGCAACATTTTTCATGTGGAGACAGTTTCCTCCTAGCACAGTGTTTTAGATAACCTCTAATTTTCACTAAGAATAAAAGTCTTGAATTAAATTGCTACAAATCATTAAAAAATTTAAATTAAAAGTACTCCTAAATTAGAGTACAAACTCCCTTCCCCCTTTTCTGAATTTTTATGTCCAATTAACATAATTAACAATGCGTTAATGTAATGTTACACCTTTACACGTTATTGTCACGTTATTTCATGTTATTGTCAATACACCCTGTGTATTGACAATAACATGAAAATTGGTCTATGAAATTTGATAAAATGTTGAAAATTGGAAAAATGGAAAAAAAATCTTCTCTTGGAAATAAATTACTTACTATTTCTAAACTCGGAATTGTAGAAGAGAGAAAAAACAGTGATGATAAAATTGGTAGTGTTAAAAACAATCCTCCATTATCGTGTAGTCATTAGTGTATAAAACAATCCATCATTAATTGGTTGAGCCGATTAATCGGCCGATTATCAACAACCGATTAATCGGTAATCGGCCAATCTGCTTATCTATGCATCTCTACTTTTAACTAATTTATGAGGAAAATATCTGAGCCCCACCTTAAAATTTTGCATATGGGTGCCCATGGTAGCTGCAGATGAAATTCAACAAGAAGTTCTGTCAAGAACTAAACGACATCGGCATTCTAGCATTTGATCATTATTCTCTTAATTGTCTGAGACTGAAAATTATGTCAAACATACCTTTTTAGCACTTAAAGCTGATTTCGAAAAGCAAAATATACCCCTCTCATCAGATGAAATAGACACATAAAAAGTAAATAAATGAACAAATAAAGATTTGTCGCACCTTTTAAAGAATGTAACTGTTACAGTTCTTCCGTAGAAAAATTCCTCAATTGTTTTCAAAAAAAAAAAAATTAAAAGTACAAAGTACATCAAAACACATTTTATCAAAGAAAGAAAAAAAAAGGAAAAAAAACTCGTCCGTTGATAAAATGTCTCGAATTTCACTTTTAATCCGTTTCCAGTTGCTAAATATAAATAAAGAATAAAATGTCCTCGTGAATGAAACATTTTTGTACAAAAAAATATCGTCTGCCAATAATAATAATAATAATAATAATAAATAAAATAAAACAAATGAATAAATAAACAAAAAATCGCCTGCACAGTCAGTCATTTTTTTTTCTGAGCCTGCATTTCCGCCATGTTTGCGGAGTCAGAGTCGGAAACAGAGTCCTCACAGAAGATTATTCAGAAAAGTATTTTACAAACATTATTTATCAAAACCATTTTCTTACAAAGTTAGTTTGAAGGAAATCCGACTTTAAGTTCAGGATCAACATTCAACTTAAATTCCCTGTAGGCGCCAATGTTAAATTTTTTTCTGAACGGTTCAATATTGAACGAAAAATGGTTCAAATCAAAAAGCGAAATATGGGAATGAGCCTCTCCGAGATCTTTCAAACAAAAAAAAAGTTTATTCCATTCGGATGGTTCACTCAGAAGTTATTGGGTGGGGAAAGGTTGCTTGAACGGTTCAATGTTGAACGAAAAAATGTTCAAATTGAAAATTTAAATACGGTAATGAAGTATCCTTGCTGAGATCCTTCGAACAAAAAAAAAGTTTATTTAAATCGGATTGTTCACTCAAAAGTTATTAGGGGTGACCGCTTGCTTGAGCTGTTCAATGTTGAACGAAAAATTGTTGAAATCGGAAATGTAAATACGGGAATGAAGTATCCTTGATAAGATCTTTCGAACAAAAAAAGTTTGTTCAAATCGGGCTGTTCACTCAAAAGTTAGCATCGCGGGACAGGTTGTTTGAACGGTTCAAAGTTGAACCAAAAATTGTTCAAATCGAAAAATCAAATATGGGAATGGGAAAATCAAATATTTCCGAATATGGGAATCGGAAATCAAATATGTACTCGCCGAGATCTTTCCAACAAAAAAAAGTTTGTCCAAATCGAAATGTTCATTCAAAAGTTATTAGGGGGGGACAGACAGACCGACCGACCGACCGACACACAAATTCCCCATCTCAATACCCTACTTTCAAATTTTTAAATTTTCGATATTCATTTTACCTTTTTATTTTTTTAACTTGGCGATAATTTTTGAACTTGGCGATATTTTTTTTAACTTGGCGATATTTTTTGGACTTGGCGATATTTTTTAGATGCATTAAGCTACTTTTAATGCTTTTTTCGTCTTTCTTTTTTTTTTACGGAAAAGTAGGCTAAAAATGAGAGTCGTCAAATTTCGAGATATAGAGGTTTTCGGGAAAAATCATTCGAGATAAACATGGGTAAAAACATTACATTTATGCTGTAAAAGCAGGGAAATTGAAAAATTTCGACATGGAGAGATTTTCGAGATAAGCAGGTTCGAAATAAACAGGTTTGACTGTATTTTAAACAAATTAAAAATATGATATTTAATATTTTGCTCCATTTGTTTGATATGAATTACCTTTTTTTTTTAATTGTAAACTATCAATTAGCATAGTTTTTACTTTGTAGATACCCTTTTTCGAAAAAAAGAACATTCCTTTGAGAAGAAAATAGAAAAACTTTTGGCAGAGCCAGAATTTTCCCAACTTTCCTTTGAAACAACAATTGATGGTATAAGGAAATGTGCTGCTAAAGTAAGAAAACAAAAAACAATGATACTTGTTAGTTTTATGCGTACTTTTTACTGGAGCATGATCAATAATGAAAGTATATTTTACCTAAGGAAACCATACTTAGTGTTGAAAAGTAAAAGATAATGATACAATGTTAATATGCACAAAGTTGCAAAACAAAAACTTTTTTGTGGGATGACCTTTCATTCATGAGCCTGCTTCTTTTGCATTGAAAAGGGGGGGGGGGGGTCCTTCTGACCCCAAACATATTTATGCAATTCCCTGAAAATTTGACTGTATTAACGTTGTCATGTGAATCTTTTAAAATTTTACTTACTTGGGATATATCAATCATCATCATACTTGACATTTGAAATAGAAATGAAGTGTTACATGTAAAGGTATAAATACAACGTTAAAAAAGCACAAATACGCAGGGATACTGCAATATCCTTGCGTAATTGTGCTTTTTTAACGTTGTATTTATACTTTACATTTATTGTTCAAAGGTATTTATGTACTTCAATGTGTTACATATTTTTGTACTTCATACATTTTGAAAATGTATCATCAGTGGTATTTATTTTTTTAAAATTTAATACAAGATTTTTTTAATGTATATTTGTTTAATTATTTTTAGTGAAATAACTATACCAAAATCTTGCTTTTCCAAATGTTTTAAAATTTTAACAAATATTTCTACAGTAGTAATATTGGGTGTTTTCTGCATGAGCAATTATCTATTTAAAAAATGCATTATTTGGAACATATTAGTGGTGCAACATCCAAGTGTAAAACATCAATGTTTTAAGACATCGATGTTATGAAATTAAGACATGGATCGTATTGATACTTTAATAAAAAAACATTGATATTTCGAAACATTGATCTTTTTTTTTAAATTTCTTACACATTTAAATGTACAGTAATACAGTAACTCCTCAATACATTGTTCCTCTTTATATCACTCAATTAATTTTATCTTTTGCTTCTGGAAAAACATCAACCTTATGATATCGATGTCATTTATAGAAAACTTTTTTTAGTGAGATAAATACTGCAAGAGTAGTATTTATCTCACTAAAAAAACTGAACAACTTAACAGTAGAACTATATTTCTAAGAATTAAAAAAATCTTAATTGCTCTACAACTTTAAAAAATTCTTTCAACGTGTTTAATTTTACTCATAAAGTTGTACTTTTTTTTCTTATTTAAGCATCTGTGGCAGTTGATTGTCAAAAAAGCCAATGTAATAGATCACCTAAAGATAATGAAAGATTTTTATCTTCTGGGTCGTGGAGAATTATTCTTAAGTTTCATTGATAAAGCAAGTCAACTTTTAAGAATGCCTGTTACGACAACTGCAGAAAGTGGTGGGTTTATTTTTATTTACCATATAGTACTAATGAATTCGGTGTTTTTTGTGTCATGATAAGTTGCAAAAAGCAGAATACATTTGGAATTAAAAATGCATTTGTATGGAAGTCATGTTTTGTGATGTAATTATTTCCATCTCTAAGTATGTATTACATTACATGCTAGTTTTAAAAATGTTTGGTCTAGTTTTTTATAAAATTAGCTGACAACACTAGGAGTACCTGATACTTGTAGGATCTGTAACTGACTTGACCTGCGAAGTTCCTACATCAAATATAAAATCACTTATATCTTTCCAATTCTTTCAGATCTTCTGACACACATATTTTCACCGCAAAATTAGGTTGATTTTGATATTACAAAAGGAGGTGTCTAATAAAACAGTTGACTTAAAATGCAGCAATAAGTTTATTTTTATTAATTAAAGCTCTGCTCCAAAAGCTCCCTATTTTGATAAGATGAGTATGCCACTATAAAAATAGTGTCAAAGACATTCATCACTAAAATAATTTATAAAAGCAGATTATATACCATTAAACTGCTGAAAACTTTTTAAATTCCTAAATACCAATATAAGTTATTAAAATATATGAAATTCTGATTCCATCTAAACTTTTACACATTTATGCAATTCATGCAAATTTGTCTAAATTATGACTTAGACAAATATCTTATACCTAAGTAAAACGATATAAACTTCGGATTTTTATATAAAATTAAATAGTACTTTCTAAATTTTATAAATAAACACATTTTAAACTTCAAAAAGTGATGTATTCAATGTTTTTAAAAGCACTAGTAAGTCTTTTGATATGGATATCTAATATATAAAATTCTCATGTCACAGTTTTCGTTGCCATACTCCTCCGAAACGGCTTGACCGATTTTGATGAAATTTTTTGTGCTTATCCAGTATCTATGAGAATCGGCCAACATCTATTTTTCATCCCCCTAAATGTTAGGGGTAGTCCACTCCTAAATTTTTTTTGTTCGCACATAACATCTGATCTACTGAACTAAAACAATATGTGTTATCGTAAATCCTTACTTCAATGAACGACCCGATGGTCAAGTGGTTAGGCGCGTCAGGTTGAAGTTCCTGATGGAATGAGATCGAATCCAGGTCCGCAAGGGTTTTTTCGAACAGCTGCATGTTTTTTTTTGAATGATTTTAATGATTGTAATGTCCTTATGCAGGTACATCCCCTCATGGGGATCTACCCCATATTTTTTTATAGTACAAAATGACAGTTTTGGTCGGATCTTTGGGTAAATTGGCAATTGGGTCCTTTGATGCTGTAGAATTTTCTTATGGACGTTTGTGCCATTTTTGGGGGCTTTGAATCGATTGTGGCAATAAATGGTTTTTGATTTGCGGCACTTATATTATTTTTTCAAAAATTATATACACTATCAATTATATTATGTTAATTTTTGTACCTTTATAAAATTCTGTATTTTATATCTTGCATTTACGTCAAATTCAAGGTAAAATTAAAAGTCAAAAATTCTGAAGAAGATAAATATATGTTAAAAATTAAAGTAACTATTTTTGTGATTTTCATATTGGTTGTGACCAAAAAACATCATTACAAACAAATAAAATGTATCAAACACCATGAGTGTTGAGTTATTAGGCAAAATCTGCTGTATAATTTTTTTTTTCACTGCTAGCAGGGGGGGGGGGGGGTATGAACGACCATTAAAGTGACACAAATTTTTAAAAAACAAAGGTGGGATCTCCAATTATCTTGCTTCGTAATTTGAACTGTGCAACGGTACGCGATTAGTCATTCAAAAATTAATGAAAAACGTGATCGAAGCCAGGGTTTTAACTGGCAAGTTCAGAGATGAAAATATACTCATACCACGGATTCCTATTATACCTACAGATGTGCCAATTCAATTCAAACGTATTCAGTTTCCGAGTAGATTGCATTTGCAATGACTATCAACAAATCCCAAGGTCAAACGATGTCTGTTTGTGGCTTAGATTTGAGAACACCATGTTTTTCACACGGACAATTATACGTGGCATGCTCTCGAGTGGGTAAACCATCCAGTTTGTTTGTGTTAGCTAAAGATGGGCTAACAAAAAATATTGTTCACGCTATAGCATTAAGAGATTGATATTGTTTAATAGTGTTACTGTCGTAATTGTTTAATTAATGATATATAATTTTAAGGAATAAATTATAATAACTTAAAAATAATGTTTGCCTTTTGTTATTTTTATATTCCCGCATCGTTCACAGCGCTCCATGCTTATTTCACGCATATACCGCATTCTTACATACATACAATATACACATTCTACCATACATACATACATACTTACAATAAGTAAGCTATTTTTTGTCAACACTAGAAATTACTAGGAAATTATTTATATGGCAAAACAACGTTTGCCGGGTCAACTAGTAAATGATATGTATTTTTTCAATGTAAAAATGTGTAAAATTACTGACTATTATGTAAATTAGGAGCTTTAAAAAATTCTGCAAATAAGACACATGAAATCTAGCTTATAAAGCAAGCTTAAAATCAAAAATAGAACATAACTTGGAAAATCCTGATTATTTAGATTGAAGTGCAGGGCCAAGTTTTTCCAGGGAGGGGGGGGGGGGCAAAGTGTCCAAACACAATGCAATTTCATCGGAAAACATAAAAAACCACACCCACTTATATGTAAATACATTGATTTCTCAAAGTCAGGAGGGGCAGTTGACCCCCCCCCCCTAAATGACGGGCCTGTTGAAGTGTATATATTATAAAATGTCTGATTGTTAATTTAATATATGATGCATTTATATTTGCTTAAGTTTTATTTAAGAATGATTTTTTGCACATTCACATTCCTAAATTTAGATAGATGCCTAGGTCATAGTGTAATTTAAAATTTAGATGGCTCGACATGCCAGAAAAATAACTCACTGTCAAATACAATATTTAAACAAAGCTGCACAGCACAAAACTTATCTAAATTAAGCTATCTATATATATATAAAGATAACGGTGTTTGTTTGTTTGTTTATTTGTAACCGCTGGCCAGGCCCCACAGCACCTACAGACCTGAAACTTGGCACAAAAATTCGAATGTATCGCCGTGCAATGCATCTCGAAGGCCAAATTTTAAATTTCGAATTCATTTTTCTTTAATTAATTAGTCTCATTTTTTGTGTATCCGCCATAATTGAAAGGGAAAAACCTTCCCCCACCCCAAAACGTTATATATCGCTGGAAAGGAGGTTTTTTTTTTCTGAAAAAGAAAAGTTTTAGCACGTTTCTGTCCGTTAATTAGAACAGGAGATATTAATTAATCAAATTTGGCCAATTTTCAAGGCTTAACTACGCACGCAATACTGAAACACTAGGTCCATTTTCCTGATCAGCTGCTCTTTTGTCCCTGAAGTTATTTTGTGGTTAATTGTGTTACCTGAAATTATTCTTGATTAATTCCTTTTCTTACTTTGTCTTTTTGATTTATTTGGCGAATTGATTTAAACTTTAACATGACCTTAAGTGGAATTTAAAAGATGGAGCGCATTTGAACTAAAGGATATAATAATTTAAATTTAAATTTTTTCAATTGACTTCCTCAAAATTCGGTGTTATCAAAAATATCAGAATTGAACTATTATTTTTAAAAATTTAGTGATGGCTATTCAGTTACTCTTCGTATTTGGCGTAGTAAAGTTTGGCAACAATAGGGATATTACCTTACCTAGGGATATTACCAAACCTTACAGCCAGTGAACACTACTTTCTCCAAATCAAAGAAAAAGAAAACGCTCTGGGAAGGAACAGTAGTTGTTTGCAGTCTAAAGCGTATTTTATTGCATGTTTAAAACATGTATTTAATGCCGCCATCACAAAATTTTTAACAGTTCCATTCTGACATTTTCGGTAACACCGCTATTCAGTTACTCTTCGTATTTGGCGTCGTAAAGTTTGGCAACAATCGGTAAATTTACCAAACCTCCCAGCCAGTGAACTCTTGCTTTTTTGAGGGTCACTGTTAGATTGTAATCACTTCAAAGAGATGGTGCGAAAGACATTATACTTCTTGCCTTTTAATGCTCACATTAAAATCATGAAAAACTGGTTGTGGCTGAGCTACCTGACACAATCGGTTCCCTATGTTAATCAATTTAGATTTGTTGACCAATTGTACATTGAAATTACGGTTAAATCGGTGCATTATATTTAATTTCAACTGCAAAATTGCTGTGGTCGTTGAGAGTTTTCGAAAATCTTGGCCCTACAGTTGTGTCAAAAGTTCCATTGAAACGTAAAAATTTCGCTAAAAATAAATAAGTTCGTCATACACACGAAAAAGTCTTTCAAACTAAAATAATCCTACCATTGTACACTACAAGCTGTGAAATTGCATTAAAAGTGTCATCTATCTATATATATAAAGATGACGGGCTCTGTTTGTTTGTTTGTTTGTTTGTCTGTATGATTGTAACCGATTGCCAGAAGTCCCACAGCACCTACTGACCTGAAACTTGGCACTAAAAACTTGAACGCATCCCCGTGAAATGCACATCAAAGTCCGAATTCTAAATTTCGAATTAGTTATTTATGAATGAATACTTTATTCTCATTTTTGGTATATCCGGCATAATTGAGGGGGATAACTCCACCCCCCCCTCCCAACCAAACATTATACATCATTGGAATGGGGTTTTTTTCTGAAAAACAAAAGTTTTAGTACTTTTCTGTAGGTTAATTAGAACAGGAGATATTAATTAATCAAGTTTAGTCAATTTTCAAGGCTTAACTCTATACGCAAAACTGAAACACTAGGTCAATTTTCCAGATGAACTGATCTTTCTTCAGTGGTTTAAATTTGCGTATAGAGTTAAGCCTTGAAAATTGACTAAATCTCCTGTTACTTACTTAACTTAATATTTTTTTGATTTGTTTGGCGCATTGTGATTTAAACTTCAACATGACTTTTAGTGGAATTTAAGAGGTCGGGGAGCACATTTGAATAAAAGAATACAATAATTTTACTTCAGAGGGTTGGAGTAAATTTAAATTTATTCAGTTGACTTCCTTTACATTTTTTGCACAGGCATCGCCGTGCGGGTACTGTTAGAATGTTATAAAAATTAGAAGGGAAACACTGATTCTTTTGTGAAAGTGATTAAAATCAGTTAAAACAAATTGAAAGAAGTCACCTTAAGTAAGTTAAGGGTTATTATTCTGAAACAAATTTGTTTTGTTAAGTAGTTGTCTAAATTTCATTTGATGCTTTGAAGAAAAGTTATATAACTACATAAGGTCATCGACAGACAAAAATTACTTTATAAATAGTTTTTAAAAGTGATATGAATCACTATGTGTGAAATCTTTTTGAATGAATGCTTTTTGTCTGTAAAGCTAAATGTGATTTCAAATTATAGAAGTTGACCCTCTCTCAACATGGCCCCATTTATTGTAAAACATTTATTGACAGGCACATTAGAAAAATTTCATGTTGGTCCCTCTAATTATCTAAAATTTTATTGAGTTATATCGAATCTTTTTTTGTTGCATGCATTATTCATAAACAGTTGAAAGTTTTTTCATCCCCTCCGTAGGGTTATCTCCCCAAGGTTAGACAATTAAGAAGCTGATATTAAGTAGAGGAAAAACATTTAGTCATTGACTTGTTTGGGGTGTGTTTCTGTATGCTTTATTTATTTATTATGATGGTTTTATGTTAATTTTATTAATTCTTTCCAGATGTGAATAAAATTTTTCAAATGATAGCGCACCAAATGTTTCCTGAGGATGATCCAACAACTGA